>JASTWP010000026.1:0-272504 GCA_030770255.1 Temnothorax ravouxi
GTACCGGTGTAATTCACAAGATATACACGTAAACTTCCACGAAAAAAAAGATGTATTTATTTAACATTTATCTATTCGTTATTTGTAATATACATATACATGTATTTACAATAGTATGTGCAGATACAATTGGTTATTTGTTTCACTAATGCGCATAGTAAAGGATGTCAAAGAGTCCAATATTTTGCTTCTCTTTTTTTCTCATATTTTAATTTGAACTGTATAAAAATATGTGAGACACTGCCTAGTGTTCTTACGTGTTTTAATATGATTTGTTTTTTAATGATTTTATATAATATATTTGTGACTATGTTTATTTGAATTACACTTCTTGGTTAATATCTTGGAATCAATACGATATTTGTAGCATTTTATATATATATATATATATATATATATATATATAATGTAGGAATAAAAACATAAATATTCTATGTATATATTTTTATTGAATATCTCTGTATAATTTAATTATTATAATTATTTAAATTATTTGTATTTATAATTGTCTATTGTCTCTCCAAATTGTTTTTTAGAGATTTAAGAAAATATTTACTGCATGAAAATAAAATAGATAGAATAAATAATAAATTTATCTTTTTGATAAAGACAAAATCTAGAAGTAAGGTTTTCCTATTCTAATTTGAAAATTAGAAATAATAAAAGAGAAGCACAAAAAGTGAATAAAGCAATAACAAAACTGATATATCTATTAATGGTATAATTTAAAAAATATTGTTTGGTTAGAAAATTTTTAAATGTATTATTCAACATACGAATATAATACGAATATAATATCGGCAATTCTCTTAAAGCAATATATTAATTATAAAATATAATATATTGAATGACCTGATGCAATATGGCAATTATTATTCTTCCAGGTCACTATATATGTACGCAAGTATTGTATACTTAAAAAAATGAATGCTTTTCCTAGAAATTATAACACCATTAACATATATGTGTTGTGTAACGTGTTTTTTTTTTAATATAAAAACCTGAATTTGTTCGTTAAAATTTCAGTGCTTAGATAAGAAAGTTAAAGTTTATACAACATAGAGTATGTTTTTTATTGCTGAACTGGCTGCACTAGTTCGGAGTTTATCTTTTTTACTCCACATCGGAATGAAAAATATAAACTCTAAACTGGTGCAGCTAGTTCAGAAATAGAAAACAGACCCTATAATTAGAAACGTGTGTCACTATATATCAAGAAAGAAAGTAATATGTGTCTATTTAAAATCTATTTTCGATACAAATTGTCCGCTTTGCGAAAGAAGTCAGATACTTATTACGTTATCGTTTATCTTTATCTTTTCTTTTTTCGTGAGAGAATGTTTCTCGACTTTATAAACTTTCACGATAAATGAAATATCGCTCAAGTACAATCTTGTATACGTTGTGTTAGATATCCTAAGAAATTCTTAATTATTCTTCGCTCAAAAGCAAAATTCACATTTACTGAGACGAACCCCGGACGCCCCTCCTGAATAAGCTTCAGAAAATTTTAAACGTCAACTCATTAAAAAATTATTACTGAATGAAATAGGTAAGGGTTGAAAAAAGGGGGCCTAATTCCATTGATCTTGATACACGTTATTAATCCTACATTACTCGCTTACAGTTTCTTTTAACGTATGTAATAGCGTACAAATGTTGGATTACGTTATAGAAATGAAGTGAGGATAAAAAATAATTTAAAATATATGTCAAAGGTTCAGAGGATTAAAAACCAAATAAGAAAAAATAGGAGCTAATTAATTGTAAATTTCTTTTTTAATTAGAAGCTAAATTTTGCGATCAAAGTCCAGGACAATCTTCTTTAATTTTTATTGGCTCCTGCCTCTTTTCAGAGAGCAGACCAGAGTCCAGGACAAGCCTTGAACGGGGGGCATGTAAAGAAGTTAATATCGGGGTTCGCGCGGGTCTCGCGCCGGCACTGGCGGAACATGCACACGAAGGAGCGAGAGCGAGAGGAGAGTAAAGAGTATCGCTCTCACGTTTATGGGCGCGGGCGTCTGGGGTCGGCCCTCGTCTCTCCTTGTCGCTCCCATCTCATTGTTAGCCGGTTGCAAAACCCAACCCCGGCTACCCGGAATTTCGTCGCCGGTGACGAATCGTCATTGAACAGCTTCCCCGGCGGAAAATTAGCCGAGGCAGCCGTTATTGCAGGACCTCCGCGGCCGGAGCTCTTGCGTCGAGATCGCGACGCTCCACGATCCCGCGCTCGAGGTTCTTCGCCGTCGCGGTGCTCGGCGTCTTTGAACGGACGAGCGGTGGTGAACGTCAACGACGAGGAGAAAGTGAGAGAGAGAGAGAGATAGCCCCACGGCGAAGCGGGGAACCGGGACTCCGGGAGGCGGAAGAATGACGCGAGGTGCGCGCGAGGTCGTCGCCAGGAGTACGGCCGCCCCGTCTCCGTGAACGGCGTGAACCGCGTCGGGGAGGTGGTGATCCATTCGGGCGAGCGACGTGCAGCAGCGAAACCCGCGGATATTGGTGAGTCGAAACACGTAGTCGGGGAAAAGCCGCGCGTGGGGATGGCATAGGGAGGCGGAGGACGACGGTGTGCTGTGCGGTGTGTGGCTGGTGGCAGGGCGACGGAGAGGCAGGTAGAGGTGTTGCGCGTATGCAGGGGGAACGGGGAACGTGGAGAAAGGAACGAGGAGGCTGTGAGAGAGAAAGAGGGAAAGAGAAGGGGAGAGAGGGGGAGAAAGAGGCTTACGACTTGTCGCCATGGTGATTCCGTGCAGCATCGCTGTATCGCCGCACGAACTTATGTATATCTCAGGACCTTGTCCTTTGATTCGTTCTCTTTTAAAAGGCAGTTACGCCCTAAAGCTTTCCGTCCTAAAAATGCCACTTGTAAACGACCGAGATATTATACATATATTTGTTTTTGTTCTTCGAATAAAACAGTTGTTTTCTGCATATTATAAATGTTTGAATGTATTCAGATGTTTGAAAAAAGAATGATATTGGGCGATATAATAATTCTCTCAGTATAGTTTGAATGATTTTAGAAACGATCGAGAAATGATCAATGTCGTTTTAATTATACGCAGATTTTGAGAGAATTTAAATCTCGGTTTAATTTATTTTCATCCTTTTCTAATTTTGAAAATTAGAACAAGATAAGAAGAGTATACTTAAGTTGAACCGAGAGATTAAAGTTAAAATCTACATCGGTAAAAATGGGTATAAAAAAATTTGTTTTAAATTTTTACTCAATTGCTGGTCATCCGGTAATATCTTTTAATTCGTAGCCTCGATTTGAATTATCGCGAGAAACATGAGATTAATTGCGATGCCAAATAGCATTGAGATTGGAAAGGGAAATTAAATTAAGCAATTAGAAATTCCGTTATAAACTCTCTAATTAAAACTTCCGTTACAAACTGCACTTAAATTTCGATGAAAGTCATCCTTAAACTTCGTCGATTTTAACATTAAACAGCTAAAAAAAAAATCACGAATTACATTTATGCTTTCGAGGTATCGTCGATTATGAATAATCGATTTTTGAAATCGATTATTTTGATCTACTTTCAAGTTCGCGCGGAATAAAACTTTTCTACCGATCGAATACCACATAAATTATATCTCGTAATAATTAAAGAAGAATTTTCCCCGTTTATCTTTATTTACAGAAGACACAGAGTATTATCAGTAATGTTTATTTATTTCTCTTCGAACACCGCCTGTCCCCGTCCGCGATACATACGCCATTTGGCGATTACTGCACAATTGCACCGACAGCTCGTACACCCTGGCGGCGGTTTCGGGGACTAATCGGCACTCTCTCGTGTCGTCGAGAAGGCACCGCGGTGAATCGCGTGTCCTGGTGCTCGGTCGTCGCGTCGCGCGTCGCACCGTTTCCCCGTGCGCAAGTCGCGTTGTGCGAACGCTCATTATAAACGTTTCGTGTGTTGTCCTTCGCCCCCGCGGTGGTGCGGTTTCGCGTGTGCCGGAGCAGCGGGCTCGGATGGGAGCGCGCGCGCAGGGGGGAGGCGATTACGGAGCCGAGCGCAGCGCGCGCGTGGGTGACAGCGTCGCGCGCGTGCCGCTTTGGAAGAGTGTACGCCGTATATTCTCGGACGGATTCCCGAATACTCCGCTGTACTCCGCGGAAGAAAGGAGAGAGAGAGAGCGCCAACAGCAAACTCGCGCGAGCGCGCGCGCGCGCACGAGAGAGAGAGAGCAATGGCGCGTGCGGGCCGACGCGCCGCGGGTGCGACGTGTACACGGCGCGGCAGATGATACCGCGGCGCCCGAATCCGCGTGGTATGTTGTTTACGTTGCGCGCGGGGATCTCACGTACGCGTTTACGACGGCGCAGCGCGCTGCTGCCCACCGAAGGAGACCTCGAGCGCGAGCAGCCGCGTCGTGAGCCGCCATGAGACGCATCAGCGGTAAGCTCCATCGTCACGAGATCTCTCTATATACGATACGTGCCGAACGTTTCCACTTCGTTCCCCCGCGCACGGTTTCCTCTTGGCGTCCTTTCCCCCCCTCCCTCCCTCCCTCTCTACTTTTCGTGAAAACGGGATTCTCCGCGTCCTCGCCGGGAACGATCGTTCCCGACTTTCGTCTTTCCGTATATCGAGATCGATCATGTTACTTACATTGGTCGGTACTTCGCATTTCGCATATGCTTCGTGTATGTTGTGTGTATGTGTGTGAGTGTGCGCGCGTGTGTGTATGCTGTACGTGTGCTTACATACGGCGCGTTATGTGTGTATGTGTTTGTTTGTGTGTGTTTGTATGTGTACGTTGTACGTGTGTGTTTTGTGTGTGTGAATGTGTGTAGGTGTATGTGTACGCTGATTGTTACGTTTCTATAATCTTATTTCGGAGCGAGATACTTCGTTATCCGATTGATTCCGTATACAGTTGGTGTTGTAATTTCGTTACGTTTTCGTTGGTAGATAATTTACGAGTTTATTGTCTGTCGAAAGTAACGATATTTGTTGAAATGTCAAGTAGAATTCATATCGTTGTGCTGGGAACAAAGTAAAAGCTTTGTAGTTTTATATTTTGATTTTTAAACCGAAGAGTTCAAAAGCGTTAGATGTAATTTTATTAGTTTTAGGAATTATAGTTTTAGTACATGAAAATAGATTAAAAATTTTTTTTATTTAACGATATTTATTTTTATTTAATTTTTTCTTTGAAAATCATTTTTAGGGGAAGATATTAATTTGGATACACATGTACCTATATAATTGTTCTGTACCATACAAGAGTTCTGTATGGAAAAATATATTCCGGAGCATCGTACATTATAATTGCACTTGATTAGATTTGAAATATTAAATATTAAAAAATATTTTTCTAAAAATAATGTTCTTATTAATCTTGATAATTCTTTTTAATTTTGTTGATTTTATTTAAATATCTCTTATTCTTTGTTCTTTTATATATGACATAATTATTTAATTTCAACATCTTTTTAAGACAGAAAACTATTTTTAATGAAATTATAATGGTAGATAATATACATATATATATTTTTTAAATGAAATTTTCACGATTACACGGTAATTATTTTACATTCTATATTTTCCATATTAATATCTTTTAAATCCGAAAATTTGCTTCATTATAATGTTCTTTTAACCTGGTTTTCTATACAAAGCACATTCAAAAATTAACTAGATTATTTTAACGCTTTGAAACTTTTGGAGCACAAAGTTAAAATTATGTATTTTATAATTTTTCGTAATAACGTCCTATATTAAAACAATACTATTTTGCAAAAGTTTTTTTATAATAGCGTGCTTTTTTCTTTTTATCTAACAACATAATGATTGTATTATGCTTTTTATCATGCTTTTTTTATAATAAATTTTCGAGTTAATTTTTGAGATATTTCTTGGACATAATTTTCTGAACGACTAATGTAGAATTAGTATAAAACTGTGAAATTATTTTAAGTCTTTTAAGAACTCTAATGAAAGTTAAAACTTCGAGATAATGAGAGCCATCGCAAAGTTGATCTCCTAGTTTTTCAAATGCGTTTTTTCTCTATTTTAAACGATGGAACTTTTCTTAAACACTACTTAAGAACGCTAGAACTCCTCGGGGAAACATTCAGACACTCTGATATTTTTAAAATAATTCTAAGAAAGTGGGACTAAACTTTACAGAGATTACCATCATGAAACATCGATAAACGGGAATGTATTCAAACAGGAATGTGCATCCTTCGTTTTCCTTCCTCCCTCGTTTTCCTCCCTTCCTCTTTGCCCGTGCGTGTGTGTATGTGATATTAAAATATATTTGTAAATGTATAATGCTGTATTTAAATCCAAATTGCATAGCATTATCATTGCATTTACCTTGCAGAAAACTTTCATATATTTGAGAGATATGTGCATGCAACTGCATTTTTAATTGTTAAAAAATGGGTTAATGAACCTCAGTCAGGTTTATTAGCCCATTTTATTTCTCTCGATTTTAAATTCTAGTATTATTTTGATGTCTAATGTTAAAATGTTAAGGTTATTATCTGTATTGATCCGGTTTTTTTTATTACTAGTTACTACTAAGGTAGAAAAGAGGAAATCCAGGTTCTAGTTTACGATTTAGTTAGACTGTAGTAATGTCTGTCTAATTAGCCTTGATTAGATGGGAGGTAGGGAGGCGGCTGCGAGCGGACACGAAATAATATTTGTGAAATTAAATTTTGTACCGCACTTTATAATTTCTAACGTGTATTTCTGAGGCACTTAATATGCAAACACGGATAAATATGGATAGTAAATGTGTTTGTAAAAATCAGTATTAATTCAAGTGATTAGATGAAAAAGATCTTGGTAATTATCTGTCTTAATTAACACACATATATTTTGAATAATTTTAACGATATTATAAAATGTTATCTTATCAAATGCAAATGATAACACATATAAATGATTTGAAAAGGAAATCTAAAAACTGAAAAACGTTGTCGTTACGAACTCTTTGATGCATAAACCAATTATTTTTGCATAAATGATAAATTTGTGCATAATTATGTTATATACGTTTAAACGAATTTTTTTATTAGAGACATTCGGTTAATAAAGATGAAATTTTGACGGGTAACTACTTCTCTTGCAAAATAATGTAGCTTGTGTTTAATTCCTCTACAGTTCTATTAATTATTGGTTCTATTAATTATTAGTTCTATTAATTTTTATTTTACTGTAAAATATTATCGCATAGATTTGATATGATTAACGTTTTGAAAAAAAAAAAGAATTTTCGAAATTTTGAGAAATTATTTCCAATTCTGTATTCTGATTGTTCAATTAAATCGGTAGCACATGAACGCGAAAAAAGAGTTTAAATTTTTATCGTATAAATTCAATATTTAAAGTTAAGAGCTAAGCTTGCCTCGTTTCATTCTTTTTATTTTTTATTTTTCTTCTTTCACCACGTACAAGTTGTGCAAAATCAGCGTTCTCGATGTACGAGTGCACTTGGATTGTGCCCAGCACCGAATTGTATAAAACCGCTGATGAACTCGGGTGGGTTTGCAACTCACGTTCGTCAGAATGTAGAGGAAATGCGCTTTCCAGTATCGATTCTCACAATTGTTACTCGATTTGCATAAAGATATACGATAGCATTATCTTTTTTATATTTTGTTACGAATATTCCTATATACGTTATGAAAGTCTAGATAATGTTTTAGAAAGCTTTAATAGTTTTGCTTTAACAGCCGTTCTGACTGTTTGAGAAGCATTATCTTTAAATACTGCGAGAAAAATCATAAATATTACGATTTTTTTCTCTTAAGGCAATCTTTATTAAATTATAAAACATATAGTTATATCCGACAATTTTTTAACGAGCATACCTTGAAATAATTTTTTTGCAATATAAGCAGTTATATAATCTTACAAAGAATGGTATGGCTGATTATTCACTAATTTTAATGCATGCATGGGTTTTGCTAATAAATCTACGTAAAAAATAAGTAATCGATGCAGTTTAGTTAATTCGTTTTATTTAATGTATAATATTTAAGACTTTGATTTTCGAAATTTGAAACGTTTTATAGAGTACTTTACTAGCTTTAAAAGGAACAATTCAAACAGCACCAGCTATAACAATGATATGAAATTGACGTTGGACTATGCACAATTTGTAATCTGTAATTCACCGCTTCGCTGATAAATTCGTGGAAATTTATCATTCGAGCGAGTCATAACTCGCATAATATATAGATTCATATGATTCGTATTTCGTACCCTGTCGTTTTGTTTAAAAACTGCTCCGAACCAGCGCATGAATAATGAATGCGAACTCGACGAATTTATAAGCTGGCGCAAATTTTAGATGTATGATTCAAAATCGTATAATTGATGGTTTTGTTGCAAGTTTCGTTTTTATCAAAATTTTCAACGCTTATGACATACACTATATGAAATGTCAAAATTAATCTTGACACGTTGCAGAAAACATTCTGAGTAATAATAAAAAATTTTTAACCCTTATATTCATTAAAATTAACAAAAGAAATTTTATAAATAGAACACAGCTTTTCGATACCGTGTGCATTTAAGAGGTAAATTTGTGATGCTATATATAAATACTCATCGCACACCGAACTTGCTCTTCTATTTTTATCTCCTCGGTCAAATACACTGATTAAAGTATATCGATTAAAATCTTTGTCTCGCATACACGTCGATCACATTTCTTACATCATAATCCTCCACATGTGTTTACGCAAGTATGTTAACGAAGAGTATATACATGTGGGCGAAGGAGCTCCGAGAAACTTGAGAGAAGTTTGAGAGAGAACTTGTATAGATTTAGTCTTTTCGAGATTTATTTCGGATGAAGTAACCAACTGTTAGAGGCCACAAGATTATCTGGAAACAAAAATATCAGGTTTCTTTACGCGCAATAACGCGCGCATTATGATATTTGATGAGACGTCAAAGAAAATTAATGTGCGATAATGCACGCGCGATTATCACTTCGTTCTTATCAAGATGATGATATTCTCGCTGACATACTTTTTTAGTAACCATGCACGGCGAGAATTTTATTGATGATGCCCTTATTCGCAATTATCCGTTGCATCACTGGAGTATTGATCTCTTCGGGTGTTTCAGTCGCGCGGAAACAAATAAATAAATAATACTCGAGCTCTAATACTATCATGAGATATCTCGATGTTATCAAATGCCAACCGTTGTTGAAACATCGATATCATTGTTATTTTCGTCACGATCGTTTAATCGCGTCGGAAACCAAAGTCAATCGTGATGGATTTATTCACAACTTGACATGTTGCGGACATGTCTCTCTGAAAAATTCTCGAGCGTTATACCTATGGTTCCTCGGTAGCACTTCTCCGTTGTCGAAACGATATGTGAGGAACAATATGATAAAAAAAGAATGTTAATCGGCGATACAAAACGATTAAGCCATCATAATTGCAGAGCAAGGCAACTCGTTTCCGTTCGTCCTTGATGAGGATCCAGTGGATCCACTTCAGCGATCGTCCACCTCGATACATTATGCAAATTGCTCGGTCCGGTCGTGGGCAGTTGCGGGTCTTTTCTATCTCTTCTTTTTCGTTCATGCGCTTTTAAACGTCCACACCATCCTTAAAGCTGCATTCACATTAATAATTCTGTCATCGTAACTTTTGGCATGCTACGACGATTCTCTGTAAATTCGATAAAGCTTTGCATATTTATCAATTTAATTAAATTCAACGAAATCGATCTTGATGTAAAGAGTTTTTATTTCTATAAACTTTTTGACCCAGACAGACGGGTAACTTCCAGCAAAAAATCCAGATAATATGCTTTAATTAATTGTAAAATTAATTTTATCGCTATTTAATTTTTGTAACAATATGTTTAGGTAGCGATATATATTAATAAATATATCATTAAATTAATTAGGAGATAATGTAATGTAATTGTTACATAATGTAACTTTGTGTGTGCCTTCCATACTTTCATTATAATTTAAATTGTGATAATTTTAATTTAATAAAAAACTTGAGTATGTAATTTAATCGAAAAAGAACGCTTAAAACTTGATCTTTTGAATTATACTCTTGAACAAATATTATTAGAGTATAATATTTATTATAATTAAAGAAATGTAGATTAGGTCATTGAAAACTAAGACTCGTATTAAAATTGCAGTACAATCAAACTAACTTGCACAATTTTTTTAGCTTCAATTTATATAAATATATTTGATTTAAAAAATAGATATATATAACATTAATTTTTAATAAAATATATTATAAACGTATTAATAAATATATATTTTTAATTTTCATCTGTTTTCTCGTTTTCGAAATATTTTCACTAAAATGCAGAGCGCGTTTTAGAAAAAAGCAAATTGTTTCAGTGGTCGTTAATGGGGAGGGGGAGGGGTAATACGCGTTTCTTCCAGCAGATCGCGAACCACGTGTCCTTGCGTAAAACTTTATCAAGCGGTCAACTCGATCTTTTTGTTTTTTTTCTCCGTCACGCCAGGTAACTTGGTCTTTCCTTCTGCCCTCGTTCAATATGTTCCTGCAATATTTCCATTTCTCGCGTCGATTTATGGACCGTGCTTCTCGCACTACCCACTCGTATCCTAGCAGAACCCACGCGGCCCACGCCAGGGCTCCGGAACCCGTTCACCCACCTTTGATCTCCATTTGCGTTTGTCACCATCAATGTGCCGTTTCGCCGATCCGTACGTGCGCCTGCGCTGATCTAAACCGCACTTTCCAACAGTTATATGTTGTATTTGGAACTGTCGCGGTGCTTTTCCTTTATAAGACGAGCGCAGTCGTTCGATCGACCGAATTCGATAAACACGTTATTGTGTATTTTTCTCAAACTTTTATGGAGTAAACTGATTTTCGAGTGCTTCAAATGGAATTACTGTTCTATCTAAAAAGTGATTAAACCCAATTGGTGCTTCTATCATACATGGTGTTTGAATAATCGGTTTTATATGTATAAGAATTAAATTAAAATATTGCTTAAATAAGTATTTTTGTTTAATACTTTGTTCGGTGGTTTAATTAAGAAGTCCATAATATAAATCGAATTGAAATCCGATCCGCAGTGGTTTTAATAGTAATGATATTGAACAAGTTGGTCTAATTAAGCCAAATAATTACTTTATAACATAATAAAAAAGTATTTTGTATCATGGTGAAATTAAAACAAAACAATAATTTTTTTGGTGATTATAAACGTTACATATTTTGAAAAAAGTCCATACAAAGCGACTTATCGTAATTACGGAGACTGTGAAGAGAATAAAAAACATTAAGAATTGCATATAGAATTTAAAGGATAAGCTCTTTTATAAATAATGCAACTGCGGAAATCTATAAAAAGGGACCAATGTGACGCGGCGATTCAATTCGTGTGACAATCGCGCGTCAGAATTGTTAAAGAAAAATCTCATCTACGTTTGAAACGGGATTTGGAACAAACAATAGACGCAAATGGCGATCACTGCCGTAACGAACTGTCTGGGGCCTCCGCCCTTGCCGCCTGGAAAACGATTTCTGCAAAAATCGTCGAGAAAGTTGTCCTCCACTTACAAGAGCTTTCGCGACCCCGCCGTAGAGATCTGGCTGTCTCATGGGATTCCGGATAATTTAATGGCGAATTTATACTCGTGCGAAATGCCCATGGGCAGGTTCGACGCCAATCAAAGCCTGTTTAGAAGCTGCTCCGAAGGCAATCTGTGTAGCACGCGTGAGACAACGGCGATGCTGAGTAGTACGCCCCTGAACAAATGCATTAAAGCTATTTATGGCAGTTGGAAAAATCTCTTACATCGTAAGTGCGCGGATATTGTATGTATGTTATACGAGATGTAACCGAACCGCAATCAAATTTCTTATTCAATCCCACCGTCTTAATTCTTATACATATTACTGTACCAATTTAATACTAAAATATTTTCAAACGGGACAATGAGAATTAGAGATAAGTAAACAAGGCTCAAAATGCACGATCACAGTAGAGACTTTGTAAAGTTTATAATTTCAAAATGTCATGTGTATTTTTATATAGGTACTAATATCTTTTTCTAGACATTTTTAATAGACATTTAAGATGAGTGTTGCACGCACGACGCCGCGCCGTCGTGCTATAAATAAATATTAGAGCTATAAAATAACGAAATATGTGATTATTCAGCAATCTTGCTTACCTTGACCTATATCTAAATGATTCCTGTATCGAACTTTTAGTCGGGTGGTAGATCAAGGTTTTTCGAGAATGTGTTAATTTCTTTTAATTAAACTGTTATGTAGTTTCTATATTTAAATAGTTGAGTTTTTATGTGTTTTCTGTGAGGTTTTTCTTTAATAAACATTGTATATTTTAATTTAAATTAAGTGTTTTTTTTTTGGAAAATTATATATATTTGCAAATTATACATATTTGCCTTGCAATATATATTTTAAAAATTTTTATTAATTTAAAAAAATAAAAGTATAAAATTAGAATTAATATTTTTTTTATTTTCTTAAATATTCTTTGTCTTACATTTACACTTACAGGTACTCTTTGAATTTATGAAATAAATTAATTAATACTCGAATTTTTTTTTAAATAACTGGAAACTTTCCATTATTCGATCTGATAAATCCGTTTAATTCGCATATATCAAACTTCTTAATCAATCGAATGGTATCGTTTACGATACCGGGCGGGTGCGAGGCCCTCGGTTTAGTCAACACAAAACACCCAAAAAATAATAATAATTTATCAGACATTGAATTATTGTTTGGCGGTAATGCAATGAAAGAGCTTGTTCCCCAAAGGATATTCCAATTTAAAGATCCTATAACTCAGGAATGGGATAAGTACAGTCTCAACAATGGTACACGGAGAAAATTTTTCTCGAAAATATAAGTATACACAAACAAAGTAAATACCATACTAATCTTGCATGGCTAGGATATAGTCATAATATGCTAAAGATTTCAAGAAAGTATAGGAAAATTTAGAGAGCAAAGAATAAAACTATACGAAGAAGTAAATATTTCCATCAAAAGTATGGGACTTTCGAGAGCGCGTTTTACTATGTTAATTTAAAGACGGATGATTCATTTATATCTTGTCCGATTGTGTATCTTATGAACAAAAAACGAGACGTTTGTTGCAGTCATGTCAAAAACATAAGGACATAAGTTGCCGTTATAGGCTGTGGCGGTCAGCTGTTCGCCACGAGCGAACTTCAGAACGCTGTAAAGACCCTGCCGAGCTGCCCTAGATAAAAGGTCGATGTTGAATCTTAATCACGCGAGAATATACCGGCGATGCGCCGCGTAGCGGGCGCGAGCCGAATCCTCTCGCCGCGCGAGCCGAACCCTTTCGCCGCGCGAGCCCGCGTTGCCGCTCGCGCCGCGCGCCTTCCGTCGTCCACGATCGCGGTTACTATCGCATTTCTATGAAGAACATAGACTATTGCCAGATACGCAACGAATATTTCTATACAGTTCACGGTAGGTACCACCCTAGATTATATTTTTCCTATACCGTCTTAAAAAACAACGCTCAATCCAAGACATCTGTGAAGCTGGTAATTCAAGCTACAACGTCGAATATACACATGCTAGTATGGGACTTTTTTTACTGTTCTCATATTTCCTTGTTAGTATGGCAAATTTATTTACCTTTAGGTTACAAGATGTATCTGATCAAACTATTACTTTTCTATTGTCATATATTAATTTCCGGTTGAATACGCGTATATCTTACCGGTACGTAGCAAATCTGGTAAATTTTATTATGAGTATTCTACATTATTCGAGAAAAATTTTCTGCGTGTATCTATGTCTAATTCTCTTCTTTTTTAGTCGCGCCGCAAACATCTTCTGTTTCGCAGGCCGTTGCTGATCAATCAGCTGAAGGTTACCAATAGCAACCAACAGTATTTTTGAATTGTATTATCATACTATAAGGATAACTATAGACGATAGTGAAAAAAAATCCACATATGATAAATACAGACGGCTATATAGAGAGGAATTTCAAATTTTTTGATCCGAATTAGGATCTGATCCGAAATAGGCGCACTTACCCTAATTATGACTTTTCCAAGTAAGTTTTCTTTGATCATATCTGCCGCTTTTTCGGCGATCATATACACAGGAATTGTTAGGTGCGCCGATATAATTTCGGGCACAATGGACGCGTCTGCTATTTGTAATTCTTCAATACCAATAACCTGCAAAATATTACATATGAATTTATAAAACACATGCTGCTTATTATGATATTTTGCATGAATATTCTAATATGTTTTTACAAACGAATACCTTTAATCTGGGATCGACGACAGCAATCGGATCTCCACTTGGTCCCATTTTACAAGTGCCGCAGTAGTGATAAAGTGTCGTTGATAGATAATGCTATTTTTTTATAAAAGTTTATTATATAATTATGACTTTTTCAAGTAACCCCAGTCTTCTTTGATCATATCTGCCGCTTTTTCGGCGATCATATAAACAGGAATGTTTAGGTGCGCCGATATAATTTCGGGCACAATGGATGCGTCTGTTACTCGTAATCCTTCAGTACCAATAACCTGCAAAATATTGCATATGAATTTATAAAACACATGCTGCTTATTATGATATACTGCATGAATATTCTATTATGTCTTTACAAACAAATACCTTTAATCTGGGATTGACGACAGCAGTCGGATCTCCACTAGGTCCCATTTTACAAGTGCCGCAGTAGTGATAAAGTGTCGTTGATAGCATCCTTATTGCGCATTCCCAATAAGCGTCGGAGTCATATTCGTAATTGTTGCATTCCGTATAAGTAATGTTTAACAATTGAGAATCGAACGCTTTCATCGTCTTTGTCCGACTAATACTTATCGCAGTTCTAATCCCAGCAATCATTGTCCTGACGTCGTCTGGATCATCGAAATAATTTGGCACGATCTCTGGTTTAACATTAACGTCATTAGCTAACAATGTTATTCTACCGCGACTTTTAGGTTTCAACAGTATTGGTAAAACAGTCCAGCCATTGGTGAGACTGTACTTATCCCATTTCTGAGATATAGAATCTTTAAATTGGAACATTCTTTGGGGAACAAGCTCTTTCATTGCATTACCGCCAAACAATAATTCGATGTCTGGTAAATTATTATTATTTTTTAGGTGTTTTGTGTTGACGAAACCGAGGGCCTCGCACCCGCCCGGAATCGTAAACCATCCCATTCGATTGATTAAGAAGTCTGATATATGCGAATTAAACGGATTTATCAGATCGAATAACTTGTAACCGACTGCTGCATTTGTTGTAAATGTTAATCCAAAGAAAGTTGGATGGTCCATGAGGTTCTCGCCGACTGGCGCATCTTGAATTACTTCTATGCCTAGATCGGTAAGATGTTTCGCTGGTCCGATGCCGGAGAGCATTAATAATTGCGGTGATCTAATGGCACCTGCACATAGAATTACTTCTTTTTTCGCAAACACACGTATTGTTTGCTTATTCTTGACGAATTCTACGCCGATTGCTCGATTTGTAATACGATCGATTAGCACTTTTGTCACCGTACTCTCACGAGTCAAATGAAGATTGGTGCGACCGTGCACGGGATGCAAGTATGCCCTATTGCTACTCATGCGAGTACCATTGATGATTGTGGTTTGCAAATATGAGAATCCTATTTTGTTCTTCCCGTTGTAATCTACTAGTGAATATCCCAGCTCTTTGCCAGCTTTTAGAAAGGCTTCTGCTAACGGGGTATGAAATGGCGGGTATGCGATATGTACTGGTCCATCGGTACCGTGGTAGTTAATATCCGATTTCAGCTCTGGAATATCCATTGTTTCTAGTTTTTTGAAATACTGGAGGACGTCCTGGTATGCCCAGCCTTCGTTCCCCATCTCGGCCCATCGATCGTAATTTTCGGCGCTGCCTCTAGATGCTATCATAAAATTTAGCACACTACCGCCACCGACTACTTTTCCACTCGCCCAATGGCAACTATTATTTTTCATGCCACGACAGTACTTGTGGGATGATTTGGTCTGATAGTTCCAATTTATTTTATTGTTTATTTGGAGGATGGGAGCGACCACTGGGATATCCATAAAGAGGTTTTCACGGGAACCAGCTTCGATCAGCAGTACTTTAATTTGTGGCACTTTACTTAGTCTTGCGGCTATGGTTGCTCCAGCCGTACCGGCGCCAATTATTATAAAATCAAAAGTATCTCCGAACTGCGGTGTCTTGTCCGGCATTTCTTGGTTTAAATAATGTTGATTTTGCCTTAAGAAGTTCTGCATTCCAATAGGTATTTTCAGTAAATTCGACAACTTTGATCCGCTGATATCATTGTTGTAATTATTATTGTAGTATGTGTGCCCATGTAATAAGTTAATCACTGCACCAATACTGAGAACATAAAGGTAACTCCACACCTTGTTCAGCATGTTTGAATAATAATTGACTTTTGAATGCCTCGAATATTAAGAAATGTTCCTGGTTGCTTGACGTATATATTTGCTTTGTTTGAAATTCGTACTTTTTGCAGCGGTCACTAAATGCACGATTACAGTAGAAACTTTGTAACGGTTATGGTTCCAAACGTTTTTTTTTTTTTAAGGATCCTTTGTTCTTACTTGCAGTACTCAGAAACGAGCCTATTAATACCTGCATAAAACATAAATGATTAGTATTGTACATATAAATGTTTATATGGAAAGCAACGTTTGATTTCCAAGTATGCGGATTGGGAAAAAACTTGCAAAAATCCATTGATAATAGTCTAAATCTAGCTGAGAGGTCGAGGGGGAAGGAAAAGGAACAAGGAAGTGAGAAAATATGTGTGTATCACACCGAGTCTAGGAAGTGCTTAGGAAGTTTACATCTAATAGCAAGAGGAATTTTCTCCGTGTTGTAATTGCCTGTGTTGCTAATGAGGGGATTATCGTGATCATGATTATAAACTTTATGGATCATATCTTGAATAATTTTATTTATATATTTAGTTTGAGTTTGAATGTGCAATTCAGTGGTGCGTACTTTGGAGAGATTTAGGATGATGCGAAGAAACTTATTTTGCATAATTTGTATGCGTTTAATGTATGATTTGTGCGCTGCTGCCCAGACCGGAGCCGCGTAAAGTAACACTGATCTGGCACAAGTCTTGTATAGTATTGTATTAGTTTATATTCCGTCTTAAGATTACTTGTTTTATTTATAAGATGATATAATTTTCTAAGAGTTCTCTGAGCTTTACTAACTCTATCAATTGCCGGTTTTCATTTTAAGCTTGCGTCGATGTTAACGCCAAGATATTTCACCTTATGGTCCAAGAAACTTTAAAACTTGACATTTTTATTGATGGAGGTTTTGGTAATTTTTTGCGAGTATTTATTATAGCCTCGGTTTTCTCGTTATTGATAGCCATCTTCCAATTTCTAAAGAATTAAACAATTGCATCAACATGTTTCTGCAATCTGCTGACGAGTAGAGCCGGGCTCCAAGAGGAGGTGTAAACGGCAGTATCGTCAGCGTAGATTGCGAGTTCAGTCTTAAAGTCTTTGGGAATATCATTTATAAAAATATTAAATAGAATGGGCCCCAAGATAGAGCCCTGAGGGACTCCAGAGATAGCCTCACAGATAGATGATGTTTCACTCTCAAAATTTACTATAAATTTGCGATTTTTTAGACATGAGAGAATTATTTTGATTTATATACTCTAAGAGCATTTAACTTATATAGCAAGGCCTTGTGTACCAGACAGAATCGAAAGTTTTTTGTACATGGAATAGCATCATAGTTGAGCTTCGTTTTTTGTTAATCTTTAATGTGAAAAATTCTGTGACTGTAAGTAATTGTTGAATGGTATAATAGAATGGCGTGCTTTAAAGCCAAATTGTTCGTTGATTATGATATTATTCTCTGATAAAGAGGCATCAATCCGCGTGAGTAAGACCCTCTCATAAACTTTACTTAGAGAGCTTAAAAGACATAGGCCTATAATTAGTCGGAGAAGTTTGTGGCTTGTCTGGCTTAGGAAAAGCGAGTATTTTTTCCAACATTAAGGAAAATAATATAATCGAAAAGAGTTTAAGATAATGTAATAGATCTGAATTACGATTTTATATGGATGATTTTTTGAGCACAGCAGTGGTGATCTTATCAGAGCCGGGGGCTTTATTATTAGGAAAAGATTTGATGATATCGAAAATTAAGCGAGGAGTAATACATTTTAAATCACATTGAGGTGTATTTTCATCTAAGAGTTCAACGTACTCATTTACTACATTTTCATGTGGAGATATAAGACTCTTGCTGTCTGCCTCTTGATATATTTTTTGAAAGTTTTGCGCCAATAATTCAACTTTTTTTTTTGGATTGTGTGCAAAAGTGTTATTACCAAGATCAAATGGTGGCGCAGGAGTTATCTGACGTTACACGATTGAAGTTATAATTTTGCATCTCGGTGGACTTTCTTAAGGCCCCACAGAGAAACTGCTGTAATTCGTGAATACAGAAATTAATTATTTCCTGATTTTGCAGACTATGTCTTATTTTCTACCTACTCTTAGCAAGCTTAATTCTTTTCGGTCACACTGGGTAGTAAAATACACCTCAGCGTTTTTTTGACTTCAAAGACGATCCAGTAAACCAATGGAAATGGGCCTTGTGCCGCCATCTACAGGTAGTTGGGACCTTCAAGTATCGATCCCCGTCGGTGGTATATTTTTCGGCCCGTTAGTTCTCTCTCGGCATTTTTTTTCCGCAAAAAATTGCACCTTTATACCTCAAAATAAATAAACTTTTTGGAACGGCCGCATAAACTGCAATAATCAGTGAAAAGTGCATCATCTGAGGATGAAAAAAACCGTTTGAAAAATTAAAATATCTTAAAAATTGAAAGAGTTACATTAGTTTTTGTGAAAAAAGTCACTTTTCCGACTTTTTTTAAAACAATTTTTTACATATGTTAAATTAATTTTTTGCAAATCAAACCTATACAGTCTTTTTAAGGAAACTACAACGGGATATATATATTTTTTTAAGGTTACCTACAATTTTTTATACGTGTGCAAACACGCTGGCGGTGTAGTTCACCCAGTGTGACCGGTACGGGATTCTCGGAATCGCTTACACCGTTTCAAAAAAAGTCGTTTTTAGATAAACGCGTTTAAAGTTTTGGCTCAGACCGGTTTAGCGGCCGACACTACTTCGCTCCAACGGCTATAACTTTGTCAATTTTTGGAATTTTGCAATCGGCAAAGGCTCAAAATACGCGTAAAGGATAACACTTTCAAAATATGCAATAAAAAGAAAATCGATTTTTTGAAATTTCCAGACTGTACTACCCCCTTAAATTCAGCTATGTCAATAGAGTGTCTAGAGTCATTTATATTGTTGTTTTGTTCGTTAGAGTTTTTTAAGGCCTCATCAGTTATGCCTTCAAGGCATATGTTTTTGGAGGTGAATAATAAACATATTTGTTCATTGAGGCGGTCGATCTATCCGACAAAGGAAAGTCATGATCAGCAAAATTTGAATTTGAAGATTTATACCGTGTGTTAAGAATTTCATTAGAATTTGCATGCAAATTTTTATTTAGCTTACGCAAAGCCATGCCAGACGGACGAGTAGCGGGCGTCCGCTTTTCTAGAAATTTTAAGTAAGATTGACACTTTGAATAACTCGCGGGGTGTTCCCCCAAGCAATTACAACATTTTGCCGGAGAATTTAAATCTTTTTTACAGTCCGAAGTGAGATGATTCTCTGCACATTTGACGCATCAGGGTTTTTTTAAAACAACTGGCAGACGTGTGGCCAAACACTTGGCATCGGTAACATTGTAATATAATTTTACGGTTAATGTATTTATCCCAATAGATTCTCGAATAAAGCAAATATCGGATCTTTTTTAATTGAGTGAGGAAAAATTTGGCACTCAGATTAATGTAGCGTAATTTTATATGTAGCGTAAATGCTATTTTCGTCATTAAGCAGAACGTCTTTAATTCATTAGAGACGGTTAAATTTGGTATGTTTGGAAGGCCTTTCAATGTAACTGTTAGAGTCTTATCCTCTGGAAGAGAATAAGTATGGAAATCAAACTGTTTGTCGATTGCAAATTTCTTAAAGATATAGTCATTTAGATTAAAAAACTGAATCTTTATTTTTTTGGTTACCGAGAAACTTGAGATGAAAGTTTTTACTGACACTTTGTTTTAATTGATTCGCAAATTCTGCATAATTATTAATTCTAGACGGAAAATAGATTGGGGGTGGTTTTCTATTTGTCTTATGTTCGTCCGAATTTGTTACCGATGCCGCGTCACGATCAGTTAATCTACTAGCGTTACTCACATGCACATTATTTGGTTGTTTTATAACAGCCTCGTCATTTCGCTCTAGTAATTCTACCGTCTCGGATAAGCATTGGAAGCGATTAGAAGTATTAAATTTACCTTGTAAAGGAGAGTCGGTTTCAACGCAAGATAATTTGTCCAAGCCGGTTGGGCTGAATAAGTTTTCGTCGGCCTATCGCTTAAGCGGCGGCCTTGGTGTCTTCTTTTCACCAGGACACCAGGGATAGCCCTCGTCGGCACAGCTCACACATGACTCGAATTCGCAGAGTCACACCCAAGCTTGGATAATACGAAATACTGAGACGGGCCCGATATGCTCCACCGCAGCTTCGTCTCTTCTTTATATACTAGTACCCATGTCCAGAAATTTTTAAGGAAGTTGATTGCGGGTCGACGGCGGGGCAGGGGAAACATGTGGGCGTGTTTTCGTCCCATAACATAAACGAGCGAATGAAAGCAAATAAAAATGTGGAGGACATTTTTAATTAGCTGTTTCTTAAGGTTTTAAATCGTTGTTTGTTTGTCGTAAAAGTCTTTCCTGAACATGTAAAGAATTATTTGCATCAATTTTTATTAAAAATTCTTATTCTTTCTGAGACAAAATTATATAATACATATATGATCACACATCTGATTGAATATGATTATATACACTACATTGTCTACGAGGTTCTACAGATAATGGATATATATCTAAAAATTGGAAAAAAACTTTATGGACGTATAAAGTGAGATGCGAAAAAAGTGCTCAAAAAATTTTAGCATCGGTTACCGTGTAAAAATGTGCAAAAATGAATTTTGAAATCACAGTTTTTACATGAGCTCTTATGACAAAAGGGTTCCCGGAGACAGGAAACGAGATATTAATTATATGAAGGCGGCCTACCAGAGCTTAATCTAAGCTTTCAGAAATACCGAGAAAACAAGGGTTATCGTGTAAAATTTTGTGATATTGGCTATTGAAACAGGCATTATCACAGTTCACATAGCGTGCTTCGAATAACAAGGGAGATTTAACAACGTCGCAGCGATTGCACCTCACATAACCTTTTATTTGTCAATGATTTTTGGGCATTTTTCATTCGAAGAACAACTTCTTTTTAGCGAATTTTCTTCTTTTGACACACGCAAGATCTATCCTTATTTCTCCATGAATTGGTCGGGCTTGGAGGAGTCATTGTAAATTTATAAAAGTAAACGCAGTCACTGACTAGAAAAGGACCACGCTTATATGAGCAGAACAGCGAGACTCAAGTTCGTGACGTTACCACATTTTTCTCGCATGTATAAGAAGCCGGAGTCAAAGGAGCTTAAGGAGCACTTACACGATATTTTTAATTATTTTTCGCTTCGACTAATATGGGTATGATATAAGCTTTAACATCATCAAAATTCATGAAAATATTTTATGAATACTTAGAATTGATGAATTTGAAGATTTTCTCTTCATCTCTCGACTGACTAGAGAGTACCTGTAGAACCTCCTTAAAGGTGTCGTAAAATTTTTTGCTATGTCGTTTTTGTAATACTCGAATTTCTTTTTAACAGTATATATAAATATACTTTTATTGTAACAGTAATAATATTTAACGATGAACAATATGTCTGTGTTCACAGGTAATTAGATAAAATATATATTTTTTAACCCCGTAAAATCCGAGTTTCACACTGTTATGCGATACGAATGTATAGATAATAGGTGGTCGAGATCTTCTCGCCGCGCTGGCGCGAAACTCCCACCATGGGATATCTTCGGCACGCGTTAGCTTCGAGGCACGATTCGACAATTCACAGCCCAAATCGAGTTCGGCTTTTTCCCCGGCACGATGTGACGGTCAGATCTCGCGATACAGTGAAGAGAGTACAATACAAAGACACTGTTGCCACGATCGTGTATGTAGTATGTAGAAATTTTTTCGATCTTCGTCGATTTGATATAGTCGTCAAAACAAACACACATCGATAGTTTGTAAAACACATAAATTGTTGTGCAAAAAAAGTGGAGGATTTATTTGTTATAGACAGAATGGGATAAAATATCGTTTGAGTGTTAAAATAAAATACCGCGATAAAATTATCACATCGAATAATCAAATTCGATGATAACTAGGACAACTTCGCGTCTAGGAAATAGGAGTAAAAATAGAAACTAAAAATTGTATACACAGAATCTCCCACGTGCCAGACGTTCAAGGTATTGTTGTTCTTATTAGAGAGGTGGCATATTATATACACGCCACATATTTTTAAGACAATGATTCATGTCACGGGAAATTGACGCTGTCACGAGATTTACGTTTAGCCTTCGTCCTCATTTTATTTTTATTGCAGTGAATGAACAGAGACAGGCAAGTGATGACATACCGTGAATCAAAGAAACCGACCACGGGTGCAAGAAAGTGCGTTCTGCCGTACCGTGCATTTTTACAGGTAACGTGATACAAAACACAATATAATATATAATAATAATATATAATATACATTTTTCTCAAGCAAACGTACATATATAATATGCATTTCAAAACAAATTTTAATAATATTTAAATATTATTTGCTTTCTTACATACATATTATTTCTACCAAAATATTAGCTTGAAAATTCTGTATAAAATGCATCTACAAAAAATTCTATTGATCAATTTAGTATTATAAATTAATGCTGACATTAAAGTTGTTATAAACGATAAGGGGAATAATTCAATAATAGTCGCGTCGTTGGGGGTATCCAATGATCCAGAACAGTCAGTTAAAAAATCGTATTCTGGAAGTTTGTGAAATCGCGATGCAACAGGTGACACCCAGACGTGCGGGTCAGAATTAAAATTTATGATCGTCGCATGCATCATGCGAATATGGGCGAGTTCGCTCCAGTCTCGAAGTAGATCGTCGTCAAGATTTATACGATCGAATATTTTGCGATGATAAACGGCGGCTTGAATATGAGACGCGTCGCGCTTTCCTGGAAAATAATCTAAGAGTGACCGTATCGCCGATCTGTAATACATTTCGATAATACATCACCGGAATTCGCTTGTCTTAAGGATGTATGGGAGGTACAGTCTGAGATGTATAGGGCATAATTTTCAAAGCGCTACCAAGTGGATAAAAATTTGTGAGAATGTTCTTTTAGTCTTCCTGATGTGCTACAAAAAAGTAGAAATGAATCCATTAAACGGTTGCTGAGATATAACAATTTTAGTTCACTGATTTTAGTAAAATTTTAGTAAAATCAGTGAATTAAAATCGTTATATCTCAGCAACCGTTTAGTGGATTTGTTTCTACTTTTTTGTAGCACATCAGGAAGACTAAAAGAACATTAACTCACAAATTTTTATCCACTTGGTAGCGCTTTGAAAATTATGCCCTATACATCTCAGACTGTACATACCTCCCATACATCCTTAAGCAATTCATCGCGCAACCGATAAAAGAATGTAGAAACATTGTTTCTGTAATTTTCTTGTAAGCCAATTTCATATATACAGAAAACAAAGAAACTGTAATTAAACGTGCAAAATGACGACGTACATACGATCAGTATAACGAGAGAAAGAAAAATACGGAAGCATCTTAATATTGCAGATAGATTAGGAAAGAGTTTGAAACAGTTTAAAAGTTTATTCAACATTTTGCCTTATTTTACTATAAACGAGGAAAACTCGTTGTTTGTTGTGATAAATAACTTCGCTCGTTTTGATAAATAACTTTGTTTTCCGACCAAAGTACGCTTATCTGTATTTTTACGCTGTCAAGTTTATTCGATTCCTGTTCTCACGATTGTCGTTTTCTCTTCGTCATTTGATGCATAATCTAACTAATCATTAATTATTTACATTTGTGCACTTAAAATTATGTTTATGATGCGTATACTGCAATATTGCTGTAATAAGTAGTAAACATCAAATTATCACGTGTTAAAAATTAAATATACATATACATTCCAAGTCATAGCTGTTTCTAATAATTAAAAAGGAACTATAGATAAAACAAGTGAAATCAGTATATCGAATAATCACAGCTTGAGAAAAATGTGAAAAATAACTCAATAGTAAATAAACTTACTACGGCAAGTGCAATTTCCACGTATGAGATTTCAATTAATTAATAGATGGTCCGTGCTATCGATATTCAACGGTTTCAATGGCACTAAAAGCTGCAATCGCGAATATTGCGCGCGATCATAACCGAGGGATGTCATTTCCAATAATTGGATACTATAGAGGCTGCTGTCTTATGAAATGAAGGAAAAGTCCGCGAATTTGTTTTGTCAGTAAAATTCTTTTCGAATATTCCAGTAACAATACTGGACCATAGAATTTTATAATAAGTTTCGTAACATTTATTCAATAAATTCTCTTGCTAAGTTTGATATTTTTATGGCAAATACCAATACTCAATTTTCTTCGTTTGATTTTCCGTTATAAACTCAAAGAAGAACTTCGTATTTTTATTTAAAATGTTAATTATAAATTATCTCATTAATAATGGTGATATAAATGCGAAATATTAAAAATATTTTGCTAGAAAGATTAATAATGTTTGAAATATCGAGATCTTGAAGTTAGAGTTCTCTGACAAATCTAATTCAGAACGTCCCGCCCGTCGTAATTAATCAAATCGTTTTACTCTCACCGGCAAGCACCCTAAAACATGCAATATAATAATTTTATTGACTCCTTTTAAACTTGTTTGCTTACATTAAAAACTAAATTAGAAACTAAAACTTCATATCGGAGTCGAAAATATAATTAGATTTATTTTACTTTTTGTTTCCCTAATCTCATAAATTCTAGTTGGTAATTATTCGTAATTACACTTATATTTGTAATTAATTTGTAATGATAAAAAATAAGAAGTCTTTTCTTCATCTCAATACAGAGAGAGAGAGAGAGAAGACTGTATTTTATCAAAACTTTGATTGATTACAATGCTGTGTAAATTCAAAAACCAAGAAGTTACAATAGTGCTCTATTGCTCCATCAGAAAGACTCCATCAGAAAATTGTGCTAATTAAAAATTAGTATTACATTATAACTTTAAAAATGTCCGTTGCATAAAGCGTTTTATAATTCGTAATCCATTTATGATTGTTAACTGTTTAATTTCCATTATCTCATTGTCAGTCAAGACATTTCTTTTAAATACATTTTATACCATGCTGAAAATAAAACTCCGAAACTGCAAAATTATGCAACTAAAAATTACTGGGAATAAAATAAGATTCGATTTGTTACGAGAATCGCTTGATTTAACGCGAAACTGTTCGAAGTTTATATAACATCTGCGAGCGCCTCTTACGTCGCGTTCGATCTCGGTTGAACGAGAAATTGCTATGCGTATACATTATCAAGTGGCTGCGCCAATTTCGCATCATCTTAACCAAAGGCGATCGAGCCAAAGGCCGAGGCGCGCTGCATTTCCCCGAGATGTTTTATTTCAAGAAAATAGGTTTAACGCTCTCGACTATCATTCTACGGCTGTCAATTGACGTCACATTCTCGCGTTTCCCTATCATATTTGCGCCGAGTTTGATGATAATGCGAATCCAACTCGGATCAGATGACAGATTGAATTATGGTCCCGGTGGAGTTCACCGTTGACGCCTTCCACGGATGCAAGGATTAATTTTCCGGTCGATAGCAGCCAGTTATTCCAACAAAGAGCTCTGTATGTTAATGGAAATATAACATTGCGTATATTGTTCCAATAAGGATTATTGTGCGTTAATCTGGACCGCCTGTTGTTCCAACAAAGAGCTTTGCGCGTTATATTGTATTGTATTTCGCAAATTGATCCGACCGGCAACCATTGTTAATTAACACGTCGATACTTCAGGTGAGAGAGGTACGAGAATTTAATCGCGTAAACAATTAAATGTGCAATTTCGAAAAGAACACATCTCTGAAAATTAAAATTTCTTAAGAATGAAAAATAATACTGACCTAATATCAAACTATTGTACCCAATGATACAAAACTTTACAATTTGCATTTTAGGGTCAAATCACAATAGAATACGAAAGAAAAAATATTTTTAAGGTATAGTCATATGACTAGAGTACATATTAGTGAAAAAACCTATGAGCCAAAAAAATGCGAGATGCCCTTTTTGAAATTATACATTCAATTCTTTTCGGTAGAACCAACGCGAGTAAACTTTGCTGCATTCGCAGAGTCGCGCATCACATGCACGCGCGCGAATAAACGCGCGCAATAAGGCGTTACGGAATTGGTTCGCATCAATTCGATAAGAGTGTAACGTAAACACGATTGATTCTGACTAAAATCTCAAGAACTTAATCGAGAGCGACGCAGCGGGATTCACAGCTACGCGTTTATTTGTCACCATCGGGACGCGTCGTAAAAATGTCTTGCGGAAATAATCATTGTATTAAGTGATTTTTCGTGTTATTATTTTAAAAGTTTCGCACGCGCTATTTCATAAATATAAAACTCGAATGAGAGTATACGATAATAAATATACGTGGCAGTTATAAGAAGAACAAGTTGAAGTGTTGATCCCTAAATCAGATATTCCTAAATCTTTAAACAAAACAGGACCGTGATTTACTGACTGAGCGAGTCCCGATGTTTCGAAACTTCGTGTCAAGTTGCCAAAAAATTAACGAGCGCAAACATGTAAGTCAAATAAATGACTAAAATGCTACAGCTTTGAAAAGTTTGAGGATGAGGAAAGCCGTGTGGTTCGCGAAGAGGCATTTAATGTGAGAGGCTTTTGAAAATATTTTGCTGAAATAAACGCTCAACTGTGCGTTTATTGAGAGATTTTCCATTAAAATTTCATGCGATGCAAGTAGGATAGCTCATACATGCATTATTTGTAAACCAATCATAGCTTTCGGTTATTAAAATGTAAATTTCAGCTGACAGCACTCCTTGCGTTTGGACGTGTTAATGCAACAACTAGAGCAAAATTAAAGATCGCGTGCTTTAAAATATTGTGTGAAATAAAAGATTGGATTTGCGTTATATGAGGACTGCTTATATCCGTTTTTACCAATGCAGATTAACTTTGATCTTTAACTTACCTTTTATCTTTCTCTAATTTTAAGAACTAAAAAAAGATGAAAAGTAAGTTAAACCGCGATTAAAGTTAATCCTATATTGGTAGAAATGGACATTAGTGTTACATATAAATAAGAATTAGATAAAAGACACAGTACATAATAAAAACCGACAGTTGTGTCTAAAGTACATGTTAGAGAGTTCGTTAATAAGATATTCCAAACTCCGAAATACAGACAAATTGTCCAAAACATTTACGTTGAAAATTGACGAGATGACGAAACGTAAGATGGATAAATCAGAGAATTTCTCGTATTCGTTTCGCGGAGCAGTTTTTGGATAAAATGCATGACCATGAAGAATTTAACGACTCATTGACGATAATTAGACAATGTTGGGTGTCAGCTGGGAGCACGAGCCGCGTCGAAAATAGCACAATGTGTTTTCGTTCTGTCCGTTCTGTCGATAAACGGTTCTGTCGTTTACGAAAGCACCGCGTCGCCAATGACAACATCATCGTAAAGGCAACGAGCGTGGAGATGACTGCACACACACAGCCGCGCGCGTTGGAAACAATTTTCGCGGACGTGACGACGCAGAACGGGTTTAGGACTCTGTCGAGAATGCAACGTGGTGTGCCGTGTGCGATTTGTGATTTTTGGCCGGATGGTCTAGTTTGTTTTGTCAAAATGACTGGAGCAAATATCGGCTGCAACTGCAGCTCGCACGCAGCTCGTGAATAAAGTCGGGATCATTCTGCATCGATAGGATCTTGACATTATATAGATAAATATATTTTACATTCACCGGTGTTAAAAAAGAAAAATGATCAGTTATTGAGAATAATGTTATTGTTATCGGAAACATAACTGGTGCATCTGTGTCTACACGCGTGTAAGCTCTGAGTGTTGTGTATTGCGTAGGGCGTCTTGAGACATTATAAAGTTAAAATATCATGATTATCAAAGCAATCGATAGAACTTGTAATTTGTTTTTAATTATTTAAATTTATAAAGTGTATTTTCCAAAATTTTCCATAACTTTTACAATATGAAAATTATTAAATTGATTAATTTACTTTCTTCCCTTTATTTCATTTTTTTTCAAATATATACAATATACTTGAATAGTAGAAATTAATTATTGGTAATTCTAATGTTAAAAATCTGTCATATAAAAAATTGTGATGTACAGTATATAGCATCCAAAAAATATTTTTAGATTTTAAAAAAGTCTTATATATGTCGGACCACTTTTGCACATAATGCACCGTGATTTTATTTCATTAAAGTTCTCGTATTTCTATCCATCTCCAATAATTTGTCGTACTTAGGGAAACACGATATTTTGAAGTTTGAATGGGCTGCGGTACGTGTATATAGCCAGTACCGCGGCTATAAAGGCGATGTGTCAAAAGATCACTGTATATATTCGGAAGGCGATATCCTTGTCAGAGCAGTTTAACACAATGGCAAACAATGGTGACAATGTGGAAAGCGGATATTTTGTTAACAAACCGGGATATCATATACAGGCTGGAAATCGTATCGCACGTGTTATTAAAATCTTTTCGTAGACCTCTGCCTCTCATTAGCGACGGATTTCGTGAATAATTCTACCCCTTAATGAGACCATTATGAAAGACAACGTTCGCGGAAAATAGACCGGATCCACCGCCGACGTAAATGAAACTAATGAATGAAGCTGTTATAATGCATGCGTGCAGCAACGTCACAAGCATATTCCCGAGTCAGCGGAGCCTATTATACATTAGCGGATTTATTGTGTAATTGGCGTGACGGGCATGGATAATTGATCGAGCCGATCTCTCGCGACACGAGATGATTGCGGATTCGCGATGCAGCGAGACGGCCAGTTTATTCGGTACGTCAAACGGCGCTGACAAAAATTCACGCTAGAACTTTTATATCGATCGCGAAACGAGCTGGTGGAAAGAACAACATTGCACGTCGGCCTAATTGAGGAGTTTATAGGAACGGCCCTTCAATTCTCCCGCAAATTGACCGAAATTAATCGAAGCGTCGGGCAAGGACGTGGTATGTCGTCTCGTTAATCGACGGATGATGGAAACCGTTATCCATCCAACCGTAATGCCAACTGTATATTACCATCCATAATACATCATTACTGCATAAAATGCAGAAGATCGAGAACGCGATAATCTCGCGTTTGAAATTTAATTGCTCGATTATGATCGAATCGCTCGACGTTTGCCCCTTCGAAACGCAGATCGGTCGCCCAAACGTCGTAAAAATTAAAAAAAAAACTTGCAATTTCAGGTTAACACGAAGGGGAAACAGCGGAAAGATCTTATCTTGAGAAATCATTCGTTAAGAAATATTGACGCTTCCGACAAGATGTAGACCGAAATGCACCAATATCGATCATAAGCCAGGATTCAAACAACGGATCTTTACGAAAACGTCAATACTATCCAGAGAAGACATCGTAATTGCATTTCGCAGGATAAATCGTCGCTACTGCGTGACAATTTTAGCTGATGATCCGGAATATTTATGAACGAATTAAAGCAGCAAAAATATAGACAGAAGAGATACTGAGATACCGCAGCGCAAAGATATCTGCTCGCGTTTGAGCTGCTGATTTGAAATCTTCGGCCACAAAGTCTCAAATATTAATCTGCTTCCTACTTTGCGAAGTCAACGCGTATCTCTGCCGATCGTTATCCTTTGATGCTAATCGCTCGCCGATCCGGATACGATAAAAGAAGCAGGATGAATTCGGGTACGATAGCGAATATCACCAGCGTCCTTCAAGACGCGGGGCCCGCAGGGGACTCCTGGAGCCTCTTGAAAGACGATAATCAGCAAGAGCTTCGTTCCACGGTCGTTTACGCGAATCCGCGATACGAGAACTACTCGAGCACGATCGTTGCCTTGCTCCAAAACAATTTTGACAGAGACGAAAACGGCCGACGGGATTCCCTGTACATCGTATTGCCGATCACGATAATCTACGTCGTGATCTTTTTCACCGGTCTTATCGGCAATATCTCCACGTGCGTGGTAATCGCCCGCAACAAGTCCATGCACACCGCTACCAATTACTACCTCTTCAGCCTCGCGGTGTCCGATCTCCTGCTACTCGTGTTCGGATTGCCGCCGGAGATGTATTACATATGGTCGCACTTTCCGTACGTATTCGGCGAGGCGTTCTGCATTATCCAGAGCTTCGCCTCGGAGACCTCGGCCAACGCCACCGTTCTCACCATCACGGCATTCACCATCGAGAGGTGGGTTCGGATTATATTGCGCATATATCAAATCTGACTGATAAAAATGTCATAAATATATATGACGCTTGCTGATCCCATAGCCATATCCTGCCAATCATTCGGTTTTTATCTATCGGTATCCTGATCACGGGTTTTATTTATTTTTTTCGCATGCGAAAAAATTCGTGAAAAAATGAAAAAAAAAATATATATATATATAATATTTATATATATTATATAAAACTCCAGTCTAGTGTGGAGATCGATAAAATAAAATGCCAAGAGAAGTCCCAAAATCCGTCGATTCTAGCCGCGATTTTGGATTGTGTGCGTGAACATCGATAAATCCGGACACCCGCGAGATGAAGCCTTCGACAGATTTTAATCTCTTTGGAAACAAAATGTTTGCCCTTTTTAATATTTCTGCGTGTGTTTTTATTTTCCGCAGATACGTGGCGATCTGCCATCCCTTCATCTCGCACACAATGTCGAAGCTATCCCGAGCGGTAAAGTTCGTGGTGGCGATCTGGCTGCTGGCTCTCTGCCTCGCCGTACCACAGGCCATCCAGTTCGGGATTATCTTCGACCACTATAATGGCACCGCCAACCTGGATAGCGCTAGATGCTCGCTGCGGTGGACGCTAATCGAGCACGCCTTCGAGATCTCGACCATCCTGTTCTTCGTGCTGCCCATGACGATAATCACCGTGCTGTACGTGTTGATCGCCATCAAGCTGCGACGCTCGAGCCTGCTCACCACCACCGTCAGTAAAAGACATCACGTTCCCGGTGTGTTGAATCACGTGGACAGCAGCAGAGGGAAGACGAACGCTCAGAGGAACGTTATTCGCATGCTCGGTAAGCGATGCGGTTGCTTTGATCGTCGGAAATTACAGCGCGCGGTCGAGCATCCTTAGAAACGCGGTTTAAGATGATTGAAATCGGGTTTATTTCGATTCCCAAGTCGGAGAAGTCATTAAAGACTTTCATCAAGATCTGTCAATAAATTCGCCGAATAACAATCGATGTCCCAATAGAGCTCATAACTCTCGGAAAAATTTATAGGAAATTTTATTGCCCTTTTTCAAAGAATATACTTTGAATCGATACGCAGAACATCGTAATAAATAGGTCATCGTAATAAATAGGTCACTGTGTAATGATAAGTCCACACAAGAGGTCAAACGGATAGTAAAACTGTTGCAATCAATTTCAAAAGAGCTTTAACAAAATCCCAGTTTAAAACTTGGTTTTAAAGGCATAATTAAAACTTAGAAAGCTTTGACCGAAGAAAAAATTTATATTTGGCGAGGAATATGTAAAAATGTATCCCACTTTGCATGCGGTACTTGTGCGGTACATTTTCAGAGAGAAATATATCATACAATGGTGTAATTAAACAAGCTTTATGCCAATAATGACAACAGTAATTAGTTACATTAATGCTTAGTTGGCGGTATAAATGTAACATATTACATATTCTAGTTCGAAGTTCGTAAGTTCGCATAAGTTCACATGCAAATAATTCAAACGTGTATTACGCCAGACGTGCTCTTCTCACGAAAAGTTCAAATAAGCTTATGTCGCCCGAAGCGAGTTGGCATATTACAAATGCTTAGCCAGACGTTCCTGCAGCAATGCCGTGAAATATTCAAATTCGTGCTTAATTACTCAAACTTTGCTTAAAAGAATGTAGATATTCGAATAACGCTGCAAGCGCCTTGCCGCGTTTTGATAATATGCAAGTAATTTTGCAAACACGCAAAATTGTGGCGACAGAGAAACACTTTAAACCCGCTTGTTTATTAAATAGATATAAATCTATAAGCATACCCATAGATATCGCGTACTTTCTATAAATATCTGAGAGTTTCTACGATCTGAAAAATCATACAAGCATTTACCGATCACTTTTTACATGACAAGAATTATACAAATTATTTGACAACTTTACATCGTGATAAACATCAAAATAGATACGTCTCGTGATATGATTCGATATATCAAGCAAAGTCCTGGCGAGATCGAGAGTTTCGTCTAATTTCGAAACTCGGATGTTTCTAGTTGGACCATAGACGTTGGTTGGACACATCGATTAAATCTCATAGGAATGTAATTAAAAGAAAATGCGACGCTGTTAATTTCATTAGTCGCTACCAGACTAGATGCAAAACATTGTTATGCCCATTTCCCAAATAAAATATGAGAATTAGACAAGAATAATTGCCGTCCCCAAATTCAGCTCGGACTGCTAAAAGAGGGAAACTTCAAGAGAAAACTGTTATTTCCACCGATTCTGACGGGACTTGATATTTGCCATATCAACGTGCCTGGCTTCGCAAATTTCTTTAAAACGGAAATCAATAATATCTGTCACGTGTTCGGCTCGGTGCACAAATATCAGAGATATCAAGAAATATCGATTTTATTCGAGGATTGAGGACACTTGATCGGCTTTTTACAACCACACATATATTTCTCTTTTTCGCCGCGACATCACCATTCATATGAAACTAATTTACATTTACTTTGGTTGCTTTACAAATTCCGCTATATTTGACATCTAGATTTAAATTGTAGGAAATTTATTTTACATCTCTATTTTCTAAACATCTTAAATTCTTTTTTTATTTTTAAATTTTTAGTAAATAATCATATCCCAATTTTACAAACAACTAAACATATGTATATGTGTATATATGTAAGCATATTTTGAAAAATTTTTTCTTAATCCATGTGTGTTTAAATAATCTTTTGCATATTGCAATTCTTTTTTTTTAATTCTACTCAAAAGACTAATAAAAATTTAAGAACTTATTTTCAGAGAAGAAATATGTAAATCTCCAGTTTTGTATTAATTTCTGAATTAATATATTTGAATTTTGAATTAATATGTTTTGAATTAAAATAATGTTACATTTATATACAATAATTTACTAACAAATCATCCTTTGGAAAGTCTTGATGGGAAAAGAAAATTTCCACGCTGTTTCCGCATTGCCCTCGAACACGTAATAGATCTTCGCGCGACGTGTCATTCTTACGATACCACGGTTCGTTCGTGATACGAATAGGATACACTAGAACTCGTTCGTTGGAAGAATCATTTGACAAGTCTCCCGAAGCTGAGCTATTTTCTTCAGCAGGACAATCAACCGAGATCACCGAACACGATGAGATTTTAGAAATAGCCAGCCGTGCCGTTTTGATAAATCAACCGAGTTCGGACTCGATTACATTACAGCCGTATATTTTCAGAATTATCAGGTTGGATACATAAGCGTTAATACATACCTTTTTCAAAAAAGGTAAAAAAAAGGCGCCAAGTACATGCAATGTATTTTATAAATTCAAAAATGCAATCTAAGTGATATAGTAGCTTTATTTTTTTTTAAATAAAATTATATCACAAAATGGGTTGGCGGAGGATCAGTAAAGTGGACGTTCATCCAACCCTTCGCCGGCCGGCGTCCACTCCGCCGATCCTCCGCCGACCGGCGTCTACTCCACCGATTTCCCGTCGAATCAAGCAAATATTACGACGTCAAACGAATAAGAACAAGAATATTTCAACATTTCGAAGTGCTCATATTTCTATATTCCGTTGTTGCATATCAGCTGTCTCCAGATTTATATAACGTTGGTAAATTTTTTGGACGGATTTTAAAAGTCTCTTCTCGATAAAATTGAAATCCGAGTTCTAACGTTACAAAATTATTCCAGAACGACGATTAAAGGATTGTAAGTTAAACTTCTCAATTTTAAAACCCTATTTTTCGCTCGATTTAAAGCGAATATACGATAATCTCAAGTTGGATGAGACGTAGCATTCGTAATTCACCAATCGATTCGAATGTATTCGCCAATCTTGTTATTTCTCTCGTAAAAAAACGCATCGTTACACTTTCAGCGAATCGATTGCGACGAGTATTAACTTCGGCGCAAAAAAAAGAGATCAAATCGGCATCCAGCAGCGTCCCAACATAGTGATGAAATTTGAAATATGAGGGTATATAAGATTCGCGGACCGTTATTGATGTTTTTCGTGAGTTATCTTCTTGTCTTCTCTGCCTCGCTACGAGCGGCCTCGCGTTCGGGGGGGAACTTGCGTCTAGAAGGCCGAATAATTATTCCGCTCGCGCCTCGGTATAATACTTAGCCATGGATAAACGACCTGCTTTTCTTGTCACGCTTCTAATTATTCACGGTGCCACGTGGCGGCGCCGATTTTATCCTCGGTCGACCATCGACAAGTTGAGAGGCCTCCCCATACAACTTTTGGATCAAGATCTCTTTATTAAATTTCTTGCGAACTTTGCTTTCAAGGTTGTCGAGTCTAATGACAAATTTGAGAGATGTAAAGGGGAAAGTATATATTGGGGAAAGATAGAACTCAACTTATAATTCAATTTAGTCGATGCTTTTTATAAATATGAGACAATGCGTATTATAAGAAAATGCCGTTGAACTTAGTATTTTTATAATAAACATTTAGATGAAAAATTTATTGAAACATTACAAATTTATATTTACTTATATTGTTGCGTTTTGCATATATTACATTATTTAACGTAAATGACTAGGCAAACCCAAAACGCGATTGCCATATTGTCGCGCATATACTCACGAATGCATTTTGGTGATGCGGCCGGTTGTATACCTTTGCTCAAGCTAACCGGAACGATTCTAATCTATTTTCCGACCGATCGACTTACGTAAGACTCGAGTAATCCCCCGAAGTATCAAAGCTTGCACGTGATCGTGGGTTGCATCCAAATTTACTCTGAATTATGATGGCAGTTTGCAGATCTCTTTCTCTCTTCCCGGTTGCGATTTATGCGCTCGTGTAAGCGTACGATATGCCGAGCGTTTCGAGCTCCCGTGCCTCCCGTATCTTTACTTCTTAAAAAATCGCGATGAGTCAAGAGCTCTGAATTCTCTGCGTCTTATGCACGTATACAGCCAGATACGATAGTATTCCCCGTCAATGAAAAATTGATAAGCGATTACCCCTCGAATAATTGAAACTGTTATCTGACTTATTGGTCAGATTTTTTACTCTTATGTAAGTCTATTCTTATGCAAGAGTCAAACGCACCGTCGGAAATAGCGGTAACACAAATCTCTCTGCACAAATCTCGCGGCAAGAAGCTTTATTTAGGCTCCTCTCAACGAAACACCGAGGGTATACCGAGCTTAATGAAGAAAAAACATATGGAAAAACACACCGTCGATCTCGAAATCATATATAGTTATCGCATTCTCGTAATCCCTCGTTGTAAAAGAATTTCATAGCGCTTCGAATTCCACGCACATCCCTAAACCATCGTTATGTTATCCAGATGATCTTGATGGCAACGGAGGGTCCGCGTGCCGACTAAAAATACCTAAACGACGTTTCCACGCTTTTACTTTCGATTTCTGGATCGCCATCGGGATAATGATTATCTAATTTCCGCCTTGCGATCGTTGATTATTCACGTCAATTCAATTTATCATCGGGGAGGATCAGCGCTTCGCCAAGCGCATCGGTAAATTACACCATCTCTCTTTTGGGCACAGACTAAAGATTTCTCCCTTCATTTACTCTCGTAGGGATAATGCGTGTCCTCCGAATGCCTTCAAAGAAGAGAAAAGTTTTCTTTCTATACACGCGTGTCTATGTTTTTCTTTCTTTCGCGCCGATCGAAGGAAATCACCCGCGTCCCACGAAAACGAGAGCGGAGAAGATACGTTTTATTGGCATCGAAAAGTTATTCAGGTTGTGGTTATCTTCGTAATGAAATCTTCGTGTTATCAAACGATCCCATTGGATCTGAAACGAAGCATATGAGGGACGCTGAATGATGTGTAGATGTTTCCATAAGTCGTAGAGAAATATTAATGTTTATCTTAAATCTTGGAATTCTCGCGATATTTTTAGTTGTATTAAGAATTATAATTATATGTTTGTCATGGAAAACATACGTAAATCTGAAATTAATATAACATAATTTCAAAATCCATATACGATATTTCATATATCGATCGCGTGTTAAAATTGCTCTTCTCAAAGTTATTGTTTGGAAACGGAAATTATTAATGGGCGAAGACCATTATTTTAATGCACACGTGTCGCTATTTTGAGGAAACGATCGCCCGTGAGTTTATCGGTGATAATCGAAAATTTTTCGCACATGTAATGCATTCACTGATATTTATATAATAAAGATTTTGAAGGTAAACTTCAAAATCCGCGCTCACGCATAAAATAAAAAAGAACCGTTTTTAAGCAAACGAAAATAAACCAGCTTTCATGAATTATGACAAACGTCCGTCACTTTTACGCCAATGTTTTTTCCATTATTAAGTTGCACATTTGTAAGTAATGATGGCACATATGTAGCGAACGCGCGTAACATTTACGATGTATGGCAACAACAGAAATATTCAAGTACAAACAAATGCGCGCATGCATTAAATTGATATGGAAAGCAAAAAAGATGTCACATTTCATGTGACATTTTTTCGTTTTGAGCAATACCATCGTGTTTAAACGTGCGAATCAATGGTACCGGCCAGATTCGTGAATCTGAAAACGAGGAACCGTTCGAGTCGCCCGGTGAATTTACGATCGCAGCGGGATCGCTTATCTTCGCTCCTACGGTGACTAGGTGCCTCGGCCGAAGTGATAATCGAAATATTCGAAATAAAAATGTCGACCTTCATATACCGTCGAGCACGTGGGCGAATCTCGTTTGTCGACACACGCGTGGAAATAAAATCGGTTTCCTATGTGCAAAAAAAAGAGGAAAAAAACACATCCCTCCGCATTTCCATAACGCCGAACGTTTTCCGCCATTACGAAAAACTGTGACGAAACGGTGTTTCGAATTAACGCACCAATGATTCACTTGTGTTTTCGATCCCAAGTCGACCAGAAGCGCGTATTTATGGTTGCAGTATCTCACAAATTGGAAAAAGTTAGTTACCGTGAACTTTTCCAGAAATTAAAAATATGGGAGTTTTTTTGTTTCAAGTTTCCAAAGTCGAAAACTTCCACGTAAAATATTATACACATTTTTTAAACTCTGGCAAGGCACAACTTAAAATAAAGCAAAGTTTACCTATTAATTAGAATCGCTCTTATTGAACGACGATTATTTATCTCTGAGTCTTTCGCTACGAATTTTTCCTTGCAATTAAAATATTGCAACTATTTTATAAGAAAAGAAGAAAGAATCGGGTTTTTCTTTGAACGCTTGAGTTTTCTTAAATTATTTACCAGTTACCTAATCGCGAAAATAATTTGGTAAAATAGTAAAAAGTTCGCTTTTTTAAATTATTACGTTTGAGTTTATTTTTGCGAGTTTTGAAAGTACGCAAATATTTTCTTGGTATAACTTTTTCAATTTTTCCATTACTATGCAGAAATTTATGTTAGATTTTAAAATATTATTTTGTTCTACATAATTCATTCACCTTTTCAGCACAATTGTGATCCTCTTTGCTCCGCCCGAGGACGCACGGGCAAAAAGCAAAACTCTTTTTATGTACGTTTTTATCATCTCCTTACCAATTTCAATATAAGTATTTGCAACGGCGTCCTTAACCTTGTGTATTCACACCTGCGATCATTCATAATTCTTGTGATCCCAGTTATTTCGCGTAAGCCTTTCTTGAACCTTTCTTTAGCCCTTCTATAGTTTTTTTTTCTTAAAGTTTTTTTAAAAACTTCTCTCGAAGGCCATGTCTGCGAAATTACCGAGTCACGGTTCCAAAATCAAGATTTAGATTTCTTCGCCTTTGCTTCTCAGATACGGAAAGTAATAGCGCACGCAAAGTATCTTATTATAATATATTGTAATACTTGCAACACTAACCGAGAGAGAGAAATATCTTCTGCTTATGATATTTCTAGGCTTCCATTACGTTCGGTATACGTCGTTAATTACAGGCTATAAAGCTATCATTTATCATATTATAACATTAGTTACAAAGGGATAAGGATCCATTAATCTCACTCGCGTTCTCAAACGTCTTTATGGTCGGCTGAATTCTGCATTTAGGATCTTCACGGTTTCTTGATAATCTTTCCTTCACAGCCTTAATTCCTCGAAAATTTTTAAACATTAAATTAAACAGATATTACATCGCTCCCCATCTAACTGTAGAAGATTGTGTCCACAAAATTTATGTGTGGAATATACATGAGTTAAGCGAAAGCATCCGCAAATAGCTCGCGTTGTGCCGTTCACTGAGAAAATGAAACATTTAATTGTATTTTTTTTCTCGCAATTGTGTTCGCAAATCTTCAATTTATTTTACAAATTTTACATAAGAATATACTTTAAAAGTTTCGGAGAAACACGTTGATTAACAAAAAAGCATGATAAAAGCGGGTTACTTATTAACTACATTTAATTATTATTGTGATGCAATACGGAGCAATTGCATGCAACTGCAGTCTCATTCAATTCAGATCTCAGGAATATTTGAAAAGAGTGGTGTTTAAATTGTAACTTATCATTTGCCGAAGGCTATAGAAACGGAGTAAGAAACTTACATTAAAAAAAAAATGTTCGTGTAATCTGTAATCAGAGAACCCGAACTCAACTTAAATAATCCGAAAGTAGAAATTATCTGAAATTGTGAGAAAATATTAAACCTATCTTGGGGAAAGTAAATCACTTTCCATCCATCAAGAATCGTATCCCCCAAATTTTATTAGTCACTTCGTTTAATGTGAAATGTTTCTTCTTCTTATATCTATACCTGATATACATATCTACTAAAGTGAAAATTTCTTCGGTGAACTTTAATCTTTAAAAACTAAATAAATCTTTATAATATTTTAATTTTTAACCTGATATTTTTATGCACGTGCAAAAGTAATATTCTATCAATAAGTGAGAAAGCTAATACCAATCTAGGATCGAGAGCTTTCGACTTTTCCAATCGCTAGAGGTTGATTGTCTCTCGAAGACTGCAAACGTTCCGCAGCAATGTGACTAGTGCGATGTAATAAAAGTTCATTTTCTTGATGCGAAGTAATGAAATCACGAAAGGTGACCTGAAGTAGCGCTAAATGAAGGCAAATGGCTCCCGCGATGACCTTGCGTTGTTGCTCGTCGTATTTCCCTCGATGCATTGCGGGAATCATGAATCACAGTGGATTTCTTCACATCTCATCCCTGAAAATAGATGAATCCTTAACCTATTAACTTTAAAAAATCACTTACAGTTTGGAAACCGCACACTAACGGCGCGCATATATCTTACAGCTGTCGTAATCTCTAAAATGAAAACGATGTTTCTAAGATGTTTCTAATCAAAGTACGCTCTAATTTTATCTCGTAGAAATCTCTTCGCTTCATTTCCTATTTTGTACGTGAGAGATCAGTGAATTCGTCTTACTCCGTTTCCCCACCGGCTTCTGACTGATGATTATTATTATGATTATATATTGTCTTTACAGTCGCGGTGGTGATGGGCTTTTTCATCTGCTGGGCACCGTTTCACGCTCAGAGGTTGCTGGCCGTGTACGCTCAAAGCAGCTCGTCTGACAATGAGCCGGAAGATACCATGATCGTAATCTATACCACACTCACGTACGTGTCGGGAGTATTCTACTATTTATCCACCACGGTGAATCCGCTCCTCTACAATATCATGTCTAACAAGTTCAGAGAGGCTTTCAAGGTGAGCCGTTTCGGAGAATTGCTTTTAGTCGCTTCATTTTCCACTGGCGACTCTCACGTGGACCGATTTATGATCGATCATATACTTGCAAAAATTAGAAGAATAAATTTTATGTAGCATTAAAATAAAAAATATTTTCTAGTTGATGACCGATATATTAAATATAATTATATCTTATTACGTTTTTAACATTTGTAAACACCTTTTGCATTTTTTATATTTAAATATATTTAATATATTTATACATAATGATCGAATATAATATTTTTAGCTTTAACACAGATTCTGTTAACTTAACTACTAATTTTATTTTTTTTCTTCATTAGACATCAGACATTATCGATAAGAATGTCAGTTACGATGAGAACATTGCAAGAATCACGAGCCTTTCGCAATTTTACTTTATCTTTTTTTCCAGTCGATGCTGCCCAAATATTGCATCAGGAAGTTCTCGTCTCACAAGAGCAACTGTCGACAGCCAACTTACACCAGCTTGTCGCGGTATCAGAGGTCGATGAGGCATCGATTCGACGACGCCCAGCACTCGCCTTCGATCTCCGTCAGCGACGAACAACAACGATTAACGCATATCGCATTGAACGCGAATTCCTGCGAACCGAACGGACTCGCGAAGTCACAGAGGGAGCGAGAAGGGCGATCCAACATCGCAGCTACGATGAGAGAGACCGTAGGCTGTCGAGATTATACCAGAAGAGTGTCCAGAGATTCCAACAGCAGCCAACTTACCGTGATGACATCTTTAAGCAAGCAGGGCAACAACAACGAGGGCAACAACAACACGAACGAATGCCTACTGAGGATCCACAGGTCGCCAAAAGCTTTAGGTAGCGTCTGTTTGAATCTGTATCTTCGCGGGATTCATTAATCCGTAGGCTGTCCTTTAATCAATGATGGCTGATTCAATGACGCGGAGTTCTTTAAGTTTGCCGAATTAATTGGGAGATCCTCTCACATAAAGAAACATGTCCGCACGATGCAACATAGTCATGTATATAAAATATTATATCTCACGAAGATACAAATAATGATTTAAACACTTTTATTTTGTCTTATCGAAGTGCCTTGAAGAATGGTGAATACCTATATATTAAGAGCTTCAAAAATACGCGTAAAAATGTTTCTTTTGAAACAATAAGTTTGAAACAAAAGTGCATGCTTATTGTTTATTAATAAAATTAGCAGCGTTTCGAAACAAATTCTTATCGCTTCGTAGTTAAAGTGTCTATAGGTATCCGTAAGGACAAAACTGTAAAAAGAAGTGTTAACCTTTGTGCACCGTCAACAGCCGCTTGGCTCTTACTTAGCCCGTTCCACACTCACTGTAAAAAATGTTAAGAAAAATTATAATCACAAGAAAAATATATTATAATTTATATACATACATATATGTTTTCTACAATCAGTATCATAGTTTATTATTAAAAAGCAAATTTATTTCAAAGTAAGAAGCAAAAATTATATTTATACGAAATGCATTTGCGGTTTCAAACAAACAAACAAACAGATACTTTTGCTCTGCAACTTTTGCTCTGCGCATTAACTCTTATTCGACAGAATAGGAAAGATATTTCTAATACTTTGGTATTTCTAGCAGGAATCCTCACGGAGAGATTGGGACTCGGTACGAAGGGATTCTTCGCGCAGCATCGGAAGAATTCATCGACCAGCTCGGCATCGAAACCGGAAAACGTCATTGCGATGCCGCCGCGATTTCAGAGTCATCCGAGCATCGAGAGCGCCAATACGATCAGCAACTCCAGCCTTCAGGACCTCGACGAGACCGAGTTCACCGGAACGGAGCTGGCGCGCTACATGGGCGAGTTAAACTTCGAACTCGTCACCTGACGTCCGTTCATCGCGGGAGAACGCCGCCTCTCGAATTAGAACACCGAGCACAAATCGGAACTCTTTGGTTGTGGGAACCGCAGGTTTGTACAAACTTCTAATCCGAGAAGATTTTTTCTGTAATCAAGACCAACATGGATTTAGTGTCCTGGACGAGGCACATCGAGATGAATTAGCGTGGGACATTTGTCGAGAAAGTGAGAGTTTTGCAAAGAGTTATTGTCTAAGGAAGAGAAAGGAACTAATTCGATCATTTCGATCGCATAAAAAAGGTGCGAAATAGATGGAAACCATACCGATAATCTAAATAAACGATATTAAAATCATCGCTTATTGTGCGGTTTGTGGACTGAACGCTTACGAGTGTTGCTTCACGCAAACAGTCAAGCCGGAAATTATAATTGTCGACACAGGATATGAAGCATGGGTGTTTGATATTTAAAACACGTATGTGTGTGAACATTATATTTCCCTATCTATAGCATGGCTGTTTAATAACGCTAGTCTTCTCTGCAGAACCGGGAAGAATTTGCAAATTTCAGTATCAGCGTTCCTAAAAATGTATAATGAACATTATAGCGATGGTTATTATAATATTCCCGTTAATAATAAGATACATGTGATCAGGAACGTTCTGTCAAGATCGGCATGTCAACGCGCAAGCTAGCTTCTTGTTTTCTCTTCTATGTGTGTCGAGAATATTTATATATTTTGTGATAAAACCAGATTGCACACCGGTTTTGATATTAATCGCGATCAAAGACTTGTATAATACAAGACATATAAAGTGTCCGCTTAACTTATTTATTTTTTTTATCTCGTGCGATGCTGGAAGAGCGCCAACTTGCGCAAAATTATTTCGATGTTTATATCGATGAAAAGTAGATGACTGCAAAACCATAATTTTTTCAGAAGTAGAGCAATTTGTACAATAATTTTTTCTAAAAAGTTTGGCTGTTTATCAATTGAAGTAGAAAATATTTAAAAATTTAAAATAGAAAATTATTCAGATTAGAATTGCAATATCTTTCAGGGCATACATTAATAAAATTGCATTGAGGAATGTCTTCTCAAAATATTTAAAAGGTAGTTTACGATATATTATTGATATTGTCTATGTACATTATTGTGCGTATATCCGCAACTCTGAATTAATTTCAGGATTTATTTTTACATGTATATTATTACGATGATAGTTAACGTTTCTAGCTTTATTTTACAGACAATACATCTGTATAGTGAACTCATAAAACGACAGCTGTATAATATATATGCATATAATTTGCTAACAATAAATAAAAATATAACAATCCGTTTCGAAATAGATAATACAATGAATGCGTGCACATTATTATTTTACAAATTTTATTTTAATGAAAAATTTTGGTCTAAAAAATTGAGCAAAGAACGCATATCGACGCACGTAATAAATATTAAAAAATGTTATGTATTATTCAATTTTAGGTCGCATCTCGATGTAAGCCTTAATGTTGGGCAGGGCGCGAATCTTCTCCACTAGCTTCTTCAATTCCGGATGATCTTGGTTTACATCCCTGGTCAGGATAAAACTTAGACGTTCCGAGTACGCAGCCCACATGAAATCAGGCCACGACAACTGAAATAACAGAAGTGTATTTTCGTATTAAATTAACAAGATACAGGTATCGATAGTTTGACACACAATCAATAATCATCACCTTGCCATTGACGAAGTGTCCGCCGTTATTCTTAACTTGAGCCTCAAACTTGTCGAGATAGAAGGGCAATTTTTCGTAGGCGATCTCTTTGAGTTTTGCTTTGAAAGCGGGGTTCTGTTCCCAGTAGTAAGCACCCAAAGCTAATACGAAAATAAATCTGAGTTGAAGCGTTTGAGTTGCACAGAGATAGAAAGTCACATTGCATGACTGCAAGAAGAGCAACAGTGATACAGTGTGCGACAATTGTTCAGGAAGTGTTCACGGTTTGTTGATTCTAAATAGTTTCCGCTTTTTTATTTTATGGTATAATAATACCTTGTTAACATTAAAATCCTTTACTCGAATTATAACATAATACACAATAACGTGCATTTCATCATACCTATTCATTAATCAGATCTCCCGTTAGCGTAGAGATATTGAAAACTTCTGTACCCCTTTTCAATTACATAATATCAACGGGTTTCCCTAGAACACTGACCTATTATTCACGATCGCGTTCGCTGACCCCATCGGCATTTTTACCTTGTCTTATGTCCTCGATAGCATCAACTGTGGCATCAATCTCCATAGCCTCGAATTCATCGGACCCGTATAAATTACTTCTCTTAGCGATAAAACGGGCGATAGCCCTGGACTGATGATATGTCTTACCATCTATCTCCAGAATCGGCAATTGTCCCATGGGCATGTCTACGATTCGTAAAAACGAAAATGATTTATGTTTGCCATTATATTATTACTGAAAAATATTTAATTTTACAAATATATTCATAAAGGAAATATAATTAAATGAGAGAACAGTGAACTTGACGATAAATGAGAGAATCACAGAATAAATTTTATAGTATAAATCAATATTTAAACGATTGACTTTGCAATCGATTATTTCATAATCTCAAAATTACAGCATAGAAATAATATACTTGGTTTATGCTTCGGCCACTCTTCCAAGCTGAGTCTAACATCATCGAATTTGATGTCACAATAACTTAACAAGTATCTAATTGGCTCTCCAACGCACCCAATATTAAAGTACGTTAACTTGTACGTCGACATGTTCTGGAAGTAATATAAAAATAAATTTAGAAAATAAGGGAGATTCGCTTGATTTAGGAAATAAGAATATTGAGACCTGTATATCCATACATATATAGTTTAAGAATATTTCGCATTTATTTTATAATAATTTTATAATAATTTTTTGAAGGATGTCAATTTACAAGCATATCAATTCGTTAATCAAAAAACAAGTTACGAGAAATTTATAATTATATTATTACTTCGCAGTCTACAATCCGATCTCTTATAAAAATCACCTTTCTAGCAGATGTCGAATTATTCACAACTCGAATACGAATATTGTGCTAACAGCTAAAGCGATACTCTTTATCTAACTGCTCGGGAGTCTCGGGACAAACAAGCGTCCTTTTATCAAAAATGTTTTACGGGTAAAAACTAAATTAGATATAGATATATTATCAGGTGTGCAAAGTATACAAAATTATTTTTAGTTGGAAATATGAAGTTGCACATATGGAGTTTGAAAAAACGAAAAAATGCATACTTTTTCTGTTTGAATTATGAACTCCACAAGTGCGTTTCAATTCATATAAGTCATTTTGCATGATACTAATCAACAGTGACACATTGTCAATTATCACACCTAGAATCTGTCATTGTAATGATAAACTGATTTTTTATCGCATTTTTCAATTTTTTGCATAAAATGAAAGGCCATTTTATTGATATATTTTAAGCATTTAGTTTATTGCATTTAATTTAAATATAACTGATGATACTTTGGTGTGTTAAAATATTTTTTCCTATTATAAACTTTGAAAATATTTAATATAATAAATAACTAAATACTCAATTAACATAATAATGAACAAACTCAATTGCACTTAATGATAATTTCTTAATCGCGTTGTTTATAATTCTATCAATTAAATAAACAAATTATTTGCAGTTTTTCACATGAAATTGTTATATTAAATAATCTAAAAAGTACTTTCTAAATCCAATGTTTTAAGGAAAGCAAAAGTCATTTTGCAACATTAATCATTAAAAGATTATCCTTATCTTTATCCATATTTTTTTTCTTAATTATATCAGCACTGTAAGCTAATACAAATATCAATGAATTTATGTATTAATTCTATATATGTATATTCAAAGCGATAATCATTATTTTACTCACGTTGACTTCGATATGTATCAGAATGCCCGCAAAATAATATTCCAATTCACAGTTCCCAACGTCCACGAAACCAAAATTGCGACACACTACGTAACATTATAAGTATAAATAAGTAAAAAAACTGTCTTCTCGAAAAAGTTTTATTTAGGCAACAATACACTTGATAAGCAATGTTATACGATAGTGTACTGGACCAAAGTGTGTTTGCTATAAAACTATAAATCACTGACGAGAACTGAGAAACTCAAATCAAGATTGATCTGTGTTTATTAAGTGGGGTAAAACTTTATTAAACGAATGCGTTCTAATATTAGAAATGATAAGATTACGAATAAGATTACGATTGCGCTGTTTCGAAAGAAAAACCCTAGAATTACTAGAAGTTATATCTGCTATTTGCCAAAATACGACTATAATTAATTTGATTGATGTCCATTCTGTAATACTGTCGGTAGTATTAGGGAAAGCACAAAGAAATGAATTACTATTAATTAATTATAATATAAAATTAATAACTTATTCAATATTTTTTTGCTCAATTTTGATACTATGAAAAACACATTTCAATAATTTTTATTGTTCAAATTTCGTCTATGATTGTCATCTTTGTGGCTATTTTCTGTCTAACTCTAATATAATAATAAAACAAGGCCCGGAAGAAAAATTAGTTTCTCGAATTTTAAATTTTTTTTTTAATCAGCTTTTATTTTTAATTAGTTATTGCAAAAATAATTAGACTTGTTAAGAATTCTGTTGCAATTTAATAAAATAACACAAGATATAATTTTTATATATCCTATAAAAACATTTAAACTTCGATGGACAATACGTATAATATAGACATTGTCAGTAATTTGGGCTTTTATCTTATTTTTTTACACTAAAATGAATCGCCGATTCAATTAAAACATAGCATAAAATTAACTATACAGTAACATTTTTAATAATATAAAAAAATTGTTTGTTATTGAGATATATGATTATATTAAATAAGGAAAGAATAAAATATGTAACCTTTATAAGTTGTATTAAAAACAAAATATTTTTAAATTCAGTATAAAAGAAATTATAATTTGCGATAGTAATTTAAAAAATCAAGATAATTTTGTGATATATAACACGATATCCGGTATTATTGAAGATGTACATACGTTATCAATGAAGATATATATACGAAATCGCTTGATAAATATGTGGAACATTTTTAAACAGATAAAATGAATTTAAAAATAAGCGATAAACACACACTTTTACTGAATGCAAAAGATTTTATTTTTTTTTTTTTTTTATATTTGTTACGTAATAATATTAGTTGTTGTGAAAACGCAGAGAAATTGGCTGAAGCTATTCGGAAATAATGCATTAGCATTCTATTCTTGCAGAAAACATTTCGAAAGAGAATAGTTCTTAATTCAGAACGAGAGAGAGAGAGAGAGAGAGAGAGAGAGAGAGAGAGAGAGAGAGAGAGAGAGAGACAAATCAAAGGAAGAGTATAAAATCACAAATTTTGTTTTATTTACAATTGAGTCTTGGGTCGCTTCTCGATGTAAGCTTTAATCTTAGGTAAAGCGCGAATTTTGTCCACTAGCTTCTTCAATACGGGATGATCCTTGTTCGGATCCCCGCCCAGGATGAAACTCAGATAGTCACAATATCCAGTCCACACGAAATCTGCCCACGACAGCTAAAATAATAAAAATAAGAAATATATTTTTGTCTCTTTACAAAGACAAAATTAACGAGACAAGGATCAATAGCTTGGGACTTGATTAAAAATTATTACCTTGCCATTCACGAAATATCCGCCGTTCTTTTTAACTTGGTCCTCGAATTTGTCGAGAAACAAGGACCATTTTTCGAAGGCGGTCTCCTTGAGTTTCTCTTTGAGGGCGGGATCTTGTTCCCAATAATAAACAGTCAGAGCTACAAAAATAAATTTGCCTTACGATTCTTGTCGTCGCAAACAGAGATACAAAGCTTCCGTTGTGAAACGCCGCGAGAAGAGCGATAATAATGCAGCGCGCGACAATCGTTCAGGAAATACATATAGCTTGTTGACTTTAAATAGCTGCTTTGTGCAGAGTACCTTGGAACAGTAAAGCCCCTTGCACAATGCTAGGCAATAGGCAATAAGAACAGGAAATAACCAAAAAATCGTTAATTACAACCTAAAAAATTCAAATGCTATGATTGGTTGGCAACAGGCAATAGGCACAGAATTTCCAACGTGACGGAAACTCTGTGTCTATTGCCTGTGTCACTGTTTATTCTGCATTTATACATGATTTCTGATTTCTATTCGCTGTTCCTATTGTTTGTTGCCTAGCATTGTGCAAAGGGCTTAATATTAAATCCCCACTCGATTTGCATATGCGCAACGTGCATGGATCATATTGACTAATCCCGTCGGCACGGAAAATTCGTGAAGTCACAATTATATTGTTTTGATGATTATGTATAATTAATCTGTAATTAATCTGTTATCCTCTCGCGTTTGCTGATGATATCAAAATTCTTACGTAATCTACAATCGTCCATAGAATCAACAGCGGCATCGATCTCCATGGCCTCGAAATCATCGGATCCATATAAATTGCCCTTCTTCGCGAGGAAGCGACCGATCGCCCTGGACTGATGATACTGCTTACCGTCGATTTCCAGGACCGGCATTTGTCCCATCGGCGTGTCTATAATTTGTAAAAGTGCCATTAGATTTATTACGAACAATATCTGTTTCATTTTTATGATATTATATATAGAAAATGCAATTAAATGATCGTTGAATAAACAGATTATAGCCGTGAAAATTATAAAGTAAATTTTACAATACTAATCGTTACTTAGATGGAAAAGCAATTAAAATTATAATCGTTTTATCATTAAAAAAAAATATATATATATGGAGGGGTTAAAGCCATAGTGGTGTAAGTCACTTTTTTTAATCTATCGAGTTAAGTTCATAAATGCAGTCTACACATGCAGATATGTTGAAAAAAGAAGAAAAAAAGTGGTAAAAAAAATTGACTTACACCGCTATGGCTTTAACCCCTCCATATATATATAATAGCATACTTGGTTTATAAGTCGCCCAATCACCAAAGTCTACTCTGACATCTTCAAATTTGATGCCGTAATGACTTAACAAGTACCTAATAGACTCCCCAAGGCCGGTAGCATTAAAATATGTTAGCTTGTACGTTGGCATGTTCTGAAAAAATTTATAAATATAAATATAAAAATAGATATAAATGTTTGATTTGTTTTTAGAAAAATCTAAACAAAGATCTTAATGCTAAATAATGCTAAACGCAAGCATCTGTGCAACATAACATGCATAGTGGAACAAGTGTTAGTATTGTGGGATATCCTAAGCCTTTTTTGAAATGACTTGAAAACTATTAAAGATTCCAAAGTCGTTTTGTTTTACCGATTAAACACGATTTTTGTAAAACAAACTTATCTTTTTATTGCCTTTACAGATTTAAAAATCCGTTTCTAAATTTCAAGTATTATGCACTAATGTACCCCTCAGCGAACGATAATCGATATATTTTGATATTATTCCGTGCTAATATCGCACGTACATATTCACATTAATTTTTTTCACACTAATCTTTTATACTAGGTGTCTAAGTCTGAGTCTGAGGACTCTGTTATTTCTTCATGTAATCCACGTTCTATAGTTCTCATTTTGTAACAAAACAAAATGTAGAATTTTTGTATAAAGCAAATGTCACCGAGGTGACAGATTTAGACGACCTATTAACCTTAGAGTAGGTAAAGAAGATCTGAATTTCAGAAATTATTTTAGTGTATATACTTTAACTTTAGGAAAGGATTTTTAAATCTTACGCAGTAAGCGATACACATCAAATCTTCAATTTAACGTATTAACTCTATGACACCTTGTACTAACTACGCTGCAGTTTTGTACGTTAGATTAGGGATCCAGCAGCTAGTAATTCCACTGCTGTCCGCTGAGTGTAACACTTAATAAGCTAGATATCGTGACGATTCATATTGCCCCACTATCTCACAATATACAATATACTTCTCTCTTCTACAGTATATTATTCAAAATACTTGCAATAAATATATATCGATATTAGCTTTAATCTTTACTTTTAGATCTTTTTTAATCAATCATTAAGCATTAACTGTGAAGATTACAAATAGAAAATTAGAGATATAATCAAATTTAATATTTGACATTTGATTACGTAAGTGCATTATTAGTATGACAGCCACTTTTGCATTTATTTAAAAATAAATAATTTTCAAAAGTATTAATTTGCACCCATTTCGTGTATTTATTAAAAAATTAAGTTAAAAGATTTAGAAGATATAATTCCACATTACCTTGCAGTCTGTAATCTGGTCTCTCGTAAAAATCGATGTGGAGTTGTTCACGGATCGAGAACGACTGAGCGTTTTGTTAGAACGTAACTACATATGTACATACGTTATTTGGGACATATATGTATAGAAATATTTGCGATTATGTAGAACTGGATTTACACACACAAAATTATATCTGATAAATGATACATTTAACGGAGCAACAAGCTACGGTCTTCATCTTGACATATGTTATCAAGATTATACTTTTGAATAATATAAAAAGTTTTAGTCGTCGCTCGTATATAATAATTAACTAAATGCTTAATATAATAATGGACTAATTTATATAATAATGAACAAATTCACAATTGCACTTAATAGTAATTTCCGTATTCACGTTGTTCATAATTCTGGCAATTAGATGAGCAAATTACATGAAATTTCTCACATAAAATTGTTATATAAAATAATTTAAATTTAAGGATGTTTTATATAGTTAGGCAAAATGTAACGAAGTTAATGAAAATTTAATATCTATCATATTCTGTATACTCTTTCAAAGTTCGGGGTCAAATTTCAAATCGATTCACAATTTAGATAAAAAGTTATCAATTCTTGAAAATCCGTTTTACAAAGGGTTTTACAGAGAAAAGTGTAAACATTAAAAAATGTAACCAGTATAATAATATTTTACACACAAGCAGATCATCAACAAACAAAAATATAGCAACAAAATTTGAAACGATTTACAATTTTTTTTTTGAAAATTTTTTTTGAAAAAAATAGTAGTAACAGTTATTTACATTCACTAAATTTACGTCTTTTACATTCTATTAGATGTTTCGTAACTATTTATATACATTTTTTTGTCTTTGGATCTCTGGAGAATTAATATCAGAGTTTTTAATATTTCCTGCATACTTTTGGTTGGGACTGTGCCTATAAAACATCCTTAAGTACTTTTTAAATCTCATTTTTTTAAAGAAACAGAAGTCATTTTTACAAAATAAATCAATAACATTATTTTTTTTTTTCTTTAATTAAATCAACACTATAAGCAAAATATGTATAATTTTTAATGAATGTAGGTATTAATTGTATTTGAGAAGTGATTAATTCTATAATAATTATTTTACACTTACGTTGACTTTGATATGTATCAGAATATCCGCAAAATAATATTTGAATTCACAATTCATGTATATCATTCAAAGTGCTAATTATAACACGATATCCGATATTATTAAAGATGTATATCATCAATAATAATTATACACGAAATCGTTTGATAATATAATTATACAGAACGTTTTCAAACATATATAAGTGAGAAGAGATTAAAAACAAACGCACACACTTTTACTGACAAAAGATTTTATTTCCTTTTTAGATTTGTTACGTAGTAATATTAATTAATTGGTGTTAAAGTACAGAGAAATTGTCTGAAGCTATTCGGAAGCAACGCATTAGCAGTACTAGCACGCTATTCTTTTACAAAACATTTCGAAAGAGAATAGTTCTTAAAAAGCGACATATATATATATATATATATATATATATATATATATATATATATTGACGCGTAACAAATTAAAGGAAGAGTATATATAAAATTACAAATTTTGTTTTATTTACAATTGAGTCTTGGGTCGCTTCTCGATATAAGCTTTAACTTTGGGCAAAGCGCGAACTTTCTCCACTAGCTTCTTCAATTCGGGATGATCCTTGTTCGGGTCTCCGCCCAGGATGAAGCTCAGGTACTCACAATATCCAGCCCACAGGAAATCTGCCCACGACAGCTAAAATAATAAAAATAAGAAATATATTTTTGTCTCTTTACAAAGACAAAATTAACGAGACAAGGATCAATAGCTTGGGACTTGATTAAAAATTATTACCTTGCCATTCACGAAATATCCGCCGTTCTTTTTAACTTGTTCCTCGAATTTGTCGAGATAGTAGGGCCACTTTTCGAAAGCGGTCTCCTTGAGTTTCTCTTTGAGGGCGGGATCTTGTTGCCAATAATAAAGGGACAGAGCTGCAAAAATAAATTTGCCTTGCGGTTCTTGCGAGAGGTTCCGTTGTGAAACGCCGCGAGAAGAGCGATAATTATACAGCGCGCAACAATCGTTCAGGAAATACATAGCTTGTTAACTTTAAATAGCTGCTCTGTACAGAGTACCTTGCAACAGTAACATTAAATCCCCACTCGATTTGCATTTATGCACGCAACGTGCATGCGTCATATTGATTAATCCCGTCGGCGCGGAAGATTCGTGAAGTCACAATTATGTTGTTTTGATGATTATATAATTGACTTGTTATATCCTCTCGCGTTTGCTCATTATCAACAGTCTTACCTTGTCTTATATCGTCCATAGAATCAACAGCGGCATCGATCTCCATGGCCTCGAAATCATCGGATCCGTATAAATTGCTTTTCTTCGCGAGGAAGCGACCGATCGCCCTGGACTGATGATACTGCTTACCGTCGATTTCCAGGACCGGCATTTGTCCCATGGGCATGTCTATAATTTGTCAAAATTCCGTTAAATTATGCAAACAATATTTGTTTCATGTGCGCGTGTATGATGGAAACGCGATTAAATGATCGTTAAATAAACTGGTTATAGCTACGAAAACTATTCGTTACTTCGGTGGAAAAGCAATCGAAATTATGATTGTTTCATAATTTAAAAATAATAACGTATGACATAAGCATACTTGGTTTATACTTCGGCCAATCATCAAACTTGAGTCTAATATCCTCGAATTTAACGCCACTATGACTTAACAGGAACCTAAGTGACTCTCCAAGGCCGGTAACATCAAAATACGTTAGCTTGTACGTCGGCATCTTCTGAAAATTGTAAAGATTAATATAAAAATTAATATAAAAAGATTTAGCTCGTATTTAGAAATATCTAAGCGAGGATACTAATGCTAGCGTTAAACGCAAACATCTGCATGACATGTGTACAGTATATTATTGAAAATACTCGCGGTAAATATATCGATACTAGCTTCAATCTTTACTTTTAGATCTTCTTCAGACAGTTATTGATCATTAACTGTAACAATTAAGAAATAGAAAATTAATATTTGACATTTGATTACGTAATTGCATTAGTATCCTTGTAACAGTCGCATTTATTTAAAAATAAATAATTTTCACAAAAGTATTAATTTGTATCTATTTCGTGTATTTATTGTAGAAGCAGATTACGAAATGGAGAAGATATAATTCTTCATTACCTAGCAGTTTGTAATTTGATATCTCGTAAAAATCCAAGCTCAGGTAACAGATGCGAAGTTGTTCACGGATCGAGAACGACTGAGCGTTTGGTTGAAACGTAACTACGTTATGGGCACACGTCCTTGGGGACATACGTCCTCTTGCCACGAACGATTATAGAGAAATACTGGTTTTACACACATACAATACAAGGCACAGAATGAATCTTTCAGAGTGGACGCACAGAAGTTGCATGTAACACCAATGGGAAAAAAGATGCATGCTCTTATTTTCTCAGAAAGAGAACCTCTTATTTTCTCTCTCTCTCTCTCTCTCTCTCTCTAAGATCCAGATATTAATCACGGAACAGTGAAGCGTGAAATTACATCAAGGCCTATCGTTACAACAATAGACAGAATTTCTCGCACTTAATATTTTGCTGCTTATTCTTTTTACGGTAAATATATTAGAGTATATAACAGGACGTTTTCGATTGTTCTTAGCTTCTTTTATTTAACAAACAATTTATTACAAACAATAAAAAAATTATTAGTTATTGTTATTAACTAATATGGGAAAAAAAGCTGCACGTCTCTTATTTTTTTATCGTGATGTTAATCACGAAACAGTGACTCATGATAAAATAAAGTGATCAAAATAATTGTCCGCTATCATGCACGCGATAACGTTATACTATCTAGAGTTGAATCGTAACAAACATGTATTACAAAATTATAGAAGTCGAGATCGATTATATTAATTGATAATATTATATAATAATGTAATATTATTTATATAATATGATAATATAATAATTGTATGTATTCTTTTAAATAAAAACTTTTCTAAAATATTTAGACATACAAATAATAATGAAATAATGTTATGTTTTGCCAGGGATAAAGCTATAAACGTAATTCTGCAATCGCTGGCCATATGTCTTTCATAAATACTTGCTGTATTTTCAAATCAGCAATTGTATCATTCAAGCTTATCGTAAATAAGGTATATACGGTTCTGTACTGACATTATCTGCAACATGTAATGCGCTGCATCATTATGTAAACTGTTTCATAATTTCTCTGCACGCTATTAATAGCGTACTATCGATTAATAAGCTTGTTATTTCTTCTAAATGACTTGCAAGTTTCACGCGCATAAAAAGTCGAAAGAAAAATATGATGAATAATGATAAAAGTTGAATAAATATAGCAGAGCATTAATAGCGAAATAGTTGCAGCTTTAATATTAAGAAAATGATTAAAAATTTAATTATAAATTAAAAGTACACAGTTTTAATATTTAAAAATGTCAATGAAAGAAGATGCAAAGAATTTATTAACTTTATCTACATGAAGTATAGGCGTATAACAAATTTTTAAGACACGCTTACACATACTAAACATAAATTAGTTGAAGGATATAGTGGAGAACTTTCTTCAAACATTTACTAAATCGCAAGAATATTCTTGGGAAAAAATTATTAATTAATATTAATATTTTATCGAAATTTTGTTTGTTTTCTGGAAAGACCATGATATTGAAGTGTAATTGTCACATTACGGCGTAATACATAGAAAACTCTACAGTAAACGTTTACAGTTACTCAGTGAATAGTCATAGGCTCCCTCAATATTGGAATTAACTTGCGCGACCTTCGGTGGCAATAGTTACACTCTACAGTAATATAGCAACCTAGCAACTGCAAAAGCCACATCACGATATGACTAAAGAGACATCTTCAATGCTATCTGTGTATAAAAGCAGATAGTGCGTTATCTGCGTTATCGTCAATTAATTACTCGGCACTTGTGTATTTTATTTACTGTACACGCCTCTTCTGTATCAATAGCGCTTTGAAAACAGATATCTATTTGCAAATCTAGGTAATCGATCTCTTGACCCTGATAAATTCTTAATTAGGCTGCTGTCGATATGAAATTTTTTTCTGGGAATGCAGCGTACAGCTAATATACCATATTTACTTTAACTTAAATACAAAAGGATTTTATAAAATAAGGAAAAATAAAGTAAAAATAATGACAATGGTGGGAATACAGGAATGTAGATAGATCATAACAAATTAAACGAATGGAAAAGTAGGTTTGGCGAATGCGAAAGAAATCATGAAAATAGTAAAAGTAGCGATTTATTGAAGTACAAAATTACATAATGAAAAAATAGTTTGTTTTTCAAGATGTAATTAAAAATCTCACAGTATTTTTATTGTCGTATGACAATATCAACAGTAACAATTAGTCTTCAACAAGTGTTAAAATATATACATTTGTATCTTCAGTGCAATCTAAAATTCATTACACGCGTCTGTCGTATGTAAATGTAAGCATCTTGGAAGAAAGAAAAGTCGATACTTTACTCAAATGCAACACATCAACGAAAAACTTTATCGAAAGGTCGGTTATCACTCTAAGAAATTATCACATATAACGAATTTTCACATATAATTTTCGTACAGGGTCGGCGGACGCTTCTCGATCCAGCTCTTGATGGCCGGTATCTGCTCGATTTTCTTTCGGAGTTGTTTCAGGTTCTCATACTTCTCAACGACGTTCTCTTTCGTCAGGAAATTCATGTAATCCAAGACACCGACGAAAGTGAGATCAGCCCACGTCAGAGCACCGCCGACGAAGTAACCACCGTTCCTCTTTACTTGAGCGTCCAAACGTTCCAAGTAATACGACACTGTCTCATCGACAATCTCGAGTTTCTGTTTCTTAGCCCGTACGTAGTTCACATAAATAGCTGAAAAGCCATGAGCCATGATTATATTTACTTAGTATACGCAAGAAAAGGAAGATAAATGAAGTAGATTCGAACAGTCCGAATCAAGCGTTTCAATGAATTGAATTTACTATCGTTTGCGAATAAATCCGTTTGTGCATTATTGATAAATTTCTGCTTCTGGTAAACAAAAGAATTCGGCTAAAAATTGAATAAATGAAATAATATCTACCAACCTTCTAATAAATCTTGTATGGTATCGACGGTTGAGTCGATTTCCAGAGACTCCAAATCGTTCTTGCCAGCAAGATCGCATTGTTTCGCCACGTAACGGCCGATAGCTACCGACTGATGGATTCTCTTTCCATCGACCTCGAGTACAGGTACTTTCCCAAATGGCATAGCTGAAAGATGATACAATGTTTAAGGAATGCTTAAGCACGAGGAAGTACGTTACAACGAAAGATAAGTCGGCGCTTTATAAGAATATGAAAATTATATTTTTGTGTGTTGCATCTATCGCAACTAATCGTATATATAAGAATAGTTTTAAGTCAGTTTAAGCGATCAGTGAATGTTAATAAGAGCATGTTAATATTAATTGGACACATACTCGGCTTAAGTTTTGGCCAATCATTCTTGTCGATACGTTCATCCACAAAGTCGATACCAGCATAACTGAACAGCAAGCGAATGGGCTCGGCCAATCCCGTAAGATGGAAGTAAGTCAGCTTATAAGAAGGCATGTTGCTGAAAGAAGAAACAATCGTTATTCTTTGATTCTCTTCATCGTTATCGTAATTCTAGTAACAAAAGATATTTCAACAACTAATACCCTTCAACATTATTCGGTCTTAATGAAGAAATTTTGCTTGATGAGACGAACTAATCTTTAACCGATATCATCTTTAAGTTAAACCAAAATTTACATTACGTTAAATCTGTTGCAAATATCATCAAAATTTAAAACAGTTTGACAAAAGTTGAAGTAGTTATAAAATCATGTATTATTCATTAAAAATGAAGTTGTCACTTGCCATTTTTAGCCTTACACGACTCAAATTCTTGCAAGATATTTTTCAAGATTTCCTCAGCAAACCATATCGCAATTCTTATACATAAAATATATTGTGCACAGTAATATGAAATCTGTATAAAAATGTTAGTATTCTATTTAAAATACGCATAGAAAAAATGTACATTTAATTAATATGACATTACGCAGTTCTTGTACTTTCTACATGATGTGATTCCTATTTATTCATTCCATCCTATTTATTGATGAAAGACATTATTATTGACAATAAGGAGTTTTTCTCTTTTAATACACATTCTCAACTAATATTTATAACCTTAATGCGATACTTGCAATGCCATGATTACTCCGAATTGATCTCATTTCTTTTATTCTTTTACTTCATCATTGTGACTGAACTATTAATTAGTCGAGACTTCCACCAAGGGCCACTAATTTGCCGGCCGGTATTACAACCAAAGTGATGATTACAAAACACTTTTATGTAAGATATTCAATGTATTCCCATGGTATCACTTACAATCTTCATTTTATCCAATCAAGGGGTAAGAATTAAATCTGAAGGGATAAGAATAGACAAGTTCTACTTACAATTCGGCGAATTCTACGAATTTACAGAGGCAGAAATGGCATTTATTGCGTTGTTACAGGCAACAATGTCCAGAACCGGTTACAGCGCCTGCTAAACTTCTCTATTCCTCCCTACCAATTCAACATCCCCACTTTGTCGTTGTGACCATTGCGACCATAGCTCACTTGCTCACTTCGATCGCTAGGAGAAACTTACTAGAGAAATATGGTTGGTATTTATAGTCAGATATTATATTTAATATCGTCTCAAGTTTATTCAAACGTTGTTGTACGGTTCGTATCTTGACTACGGAGTATCTGCAGATGAACTTAAGACGATTTTATATACAAGATCCGACTATGAATACCGGACTATAAGCAATCAGAAATTGCCCGGAACATATTTCAAAGAACTCGTATCTTGTGTAGCAATGCTGACAAAGACAGACTATATGATGTACCATTGAAGACGGGCGAAAATCTGGAAGTATAAGTCTACAATTTTATATCCAAACACAAGTTCGCCACTACTTTGCGGCTGCTAATTAGCCAAATGGTGACTACAAAATGCTTTTGTGCAAGAAATATCGTTGGGGTCATATCATGATATTTATGGGGCATTCTTTCTCAACGTTACACCCCCCCTGCCCATTTTATATTTGATCTAAAAATTTTCAAAAAAATTTTAAAATTTACAGAAAAATGTAAGCTTTCAAATGGTGCGTGGCTAAATTACCGAATTCAGTCAGATCATCCTCGAAATTTGGGAAAAGTGAAGAATAATCACAGGCCCACAAAAAAAGAAAAGTTGTTTGCGCCATGGACTAAACCATGGTATTCCCATGTATTTTCGCCTGCTGAAACCGAATATGACCTCAGTTTTGTTTTGCCCCTACACGTCAGGATTTTTTTCTACAGCCAAAAACAAGGTGTTTTGTAAGGGCAAAACACCTTGTTTTTGGCTGTAAAAAAAAATCCTGACGTGTAGGGGCAAAACTGAGGTCATATTCGGTTTCAGCAGGCGAAAATACATGGTTTAGTCCATGGCGCAAACAACTTTTCTTTTTTTGTAGGCCTGTGATTCTTCACTTTTCCTAAATTTTGAGGATAATCTGACTAAATTTCGGTAATTTAGCCACGCACCATTCGAAAGCTTACATTTTTCTGTAAAATTTTTAAGATTTTTTAAAAAATTTTTAGATCAAATATGAAATGGGCAGGGGGTGTAACGTTGAGAAAGAATGCCCCTTATAGGTTTCATTTAGTCATACAAATTAAAATCTGAAGTAATAAGAATGGCCAAAATCGATTTATAATTTAACGAATTTCACAAAAGATAAAAAACGCGTTTAATATATTTTCATAACAATCACGACCAAATCAGTACAGGAATTTAGTAGTAAGTTTGACTGTTAAATTTCTGTAGGTATTTCTTTGTCTTTCTATCGCTTTCGACATTCTTATTTTGCAATTTGGTTTATTTCCTATCTCCAGGAAAATTTGCTACAGAGGTAAGCAAACAGAAATATCCTGAAGGGGCAATCAAAAATAATATTGTAAAAGCGTCGAAAAGCTACTTACAATTTTTCTAATGTATGTTAACTATCCGTTAAATATCTACCATGTAGTCTTTCGATGATTTTACGTTATTTTAAATTAAGAATATCGACGAATTATAATAAATGAATGAAAAAATAAGTTGTGTGAATACGAAAAAGAGAAAAAAAATTAACAAAAAATAATAATAAAAGTAGCGATTTATTGAGGTACAAAATTACACAATAAAAAGAATAGTTCAAGCTTTAATTAGATACAGCATAATAAAATGTTTATCATGTGACGATACATGCAACAAGCCTTCAACGATTGATAAAATATACACTTGTATCTCCAATGCGTATTTCCTGAATTTCTTATACATGCTTGCCATACATGAATATAAACTTGATTTCCCGAAAAGAAAAAATCAATATTTTATTTAAATCAAACGTCAACGAATAATAATTATAATTTTGTCGAAAAATAAACCATTACTTTATGAAACTATCCAAATTATTTCTGATACATAGTCGACGGACGTTTCTTGATCCAGCTCTTGATGACCGGTAATTCCTCAACCTTCGTTTGTAGTTGTTTCAGGTTCTCATACTTCTCGACGATGTCCTCATTCATCATGTAGTTCAAGTAGTCCAAAAGAGCGACGAAAGTGAGATCGGCCCACGTCAGAGTACCGCCGACAAAATAACCACCATTCTTCTTCACCTGAGCGTCCAAACGCTCCAAATAATACGGCACCGTCTCTTTGGCAGCTTTAAGTTTCTCTTCTTTAGCCTGTTCGTTACTCTCATAATGGAAACCAGCGATATCTAATGCAAGCAAAAGAATGATAAGACAAATAAGATAATGACATTTAAGCACTTCAGTAGATCGAATTTATAACGCGAATGTAGAAAAACCTATTTCTCCTCTGTATATCATTATTTCAGAATAAATCTGTTCGCATTATCGAAATGTGAACCTATTAATGTTGTGATTCAAATATGTTTTAAAAGTAAATCTCCGCTCCCCTGGTAAATAAAGTAATCGGAAAAATATAGCGTAAGCAGTATGTTATCTACTCACTGGCGCGTAAATCGTGTATGGTGTCGACGGTCGCATCGATTTCCAGAGACTCCCAATCGTTTTTGCCGGCAAGACCACATTGCTTCGCCAAGTAACGGCCAATAGCTACGGACTGATCGATCTTCTTTCCGTCTACTTCAAGCACGGGTACCTTGCCGAATGGCATAGCTGAAAAATTATATTAAGCCACATGAATACAAGATGCTGTTAAAATTGAATAATGTTTATAGAAAAACCATTTAGATTATTATTAATTCAAATCTACAAAAATTGGAATTTATACCTACAGTAATGGTTTATATGCATACATTAAGAGTTTTGGCGATTAATAATTACACACAATTAAAGATAAGTGCAATTACATTTCTAAGTCTGAATTTGATAATACAAATCTTAATTTTCATTTTTATGACAAATTTTTTTTGCTATATAATTTATGAAAAAGCTCTGCAGCCTTTTATATAGCTTTATGATGTTTTGAAGAAAAGATCTTTTGTCTCTCAAATCTTATGGTATTTCGATAATTGATTGGCTAACTTGAACGACACGAAATTGATTTCCTTACATCAACAAGGAAATCTATTTACTATTAAACCATGCAATGAAACGACAGTATGCTTTTCGTTAAGCGATGAGAATACAACGCATTGCATTTACATAACAATATCAATTTTCCTGTACAAAACATCGCAATACGTATATACGTAATAAGAAATGAAAGGTTCTTAGATAGCATTTATTTCCAGTTCTGTCGTTTACAAGAAAGCTAAATGAAAAAATGAATGTCTTATTATGTACATACAAAATCCGGCATAATCCCTACATCAAAATAATTTATAGAATAATGAATTTTCTTCGCCAGTATATAGAATAACAATTAATTGTAAGTAATTTAAATCAACTGACTGCATGGCAATATATAACGTCTTTTCGATGTGAACATTGAAAAAACTGTGAGCCAACTCGCTTTGCCGGATTCACACAGCACTTTTTCGGATCAATCATCGAGACATTATTAATTTCGACCAACGCTTTTGGTCGGATAATGTAATTTCTAAATTAAATAGTTTTATATAAATTTTATTGCGAAAAATATTATCCCAGCCAGGGTTCGAAAATAATTTATGTTTAGTGGAAATAAAGAAGCACGTGACAACGATTCAGTCGGCGCTCCAGAAGATAATGTAAAAACTATATTTTTTTTGCCACGTCAACTGTATGTACGTAAATCAGATTTCAGGAATGATCGAGCTCTATTAGTACGCGACAGGTGATCGTTAACAGCGACATGTGTTATTATTAATGTTAATCAGTTGTACATACTCGGTTTTAGTTTTGGCCAATCTTTCTCATAATCGAAACGTTCATCCACAAATTCGATGCCAGCATAACTGAATAGGAATCGAATTGGCTCGCCCAATGCTGTGGCATTGAAATAACTCAGCTTGTAGGAAGGCATGTTGCTGAAAGAAGAGCACTTGTTAATTATTTTTGTCTTTATCGTCATTATAATGCTGGGATCATGAGAATATCTCAACAGTAGATAATATGCTCCAATATTTTTCGATCTCTTTAAACTAGTTTTAGTTACTGAGATGAGCTTTCAGCTTTAAATTTATTTTTTAGTGATATTTAATTCTAAGCTTTATTAAATATACGTAAATCAAAATTTAAATCAGACTTTAAAATCGATTTTGATGGGTATTATTTTTGATTATTTAATTTAAAATTGAAGTTGGAGTTGGATTAAAATTGTCATCAATTTTAAACAGTTTGATAAAAGTTCGAGTATAGTTATAAAAAGCCATTGATTATATAAAAATTATTTATTTAAAAAAATTGTTATATGCTAATCACCGCAAACTCTTAATCTGTAATACTATAAGTTACCTTACGCAATCATTAAAAGTCATATTTACTTATCTTTCTTATGGAACTAAATACATTACTGGAAATATCGCACATAAAAACATTTTTAAATATAGCAAATGGTATTCTCATTTTGTTATGCAATTTTTCTGCTTTTTTTTGCAACTTTCAAACAGATTGTACATAATGACGTTAATCTGAAAATGTATTAGAACTTCTACTAAAATAACAAAGGCCAATAAAAGAGCAATAATGTTGCTCGTTTATTGGCTTTTTTCATTTTAGTATTTGATGCATACGTGTGTGATTATATTTATTTATTTACATAAAATTTCTATTTAAAATATTCTGTATAAGAAAAAGAAATATATGTTTAATTGCCAAGACATTACAGTTCTCGAAATTTTTCATTTTTTTACAATGTTATTTTTATTAATTATAGGATTCATTATGCTTTATAAAATATACAATTTCGATATTGATGAAACACGTCATTATTGAGTTTCCTCCCGAATCATACTTTTTGCTGTAACGCAATACTTTTTGAATGCGGCGATTATATCAAATTATTCTCCGAATCAATTTTGTTATTTTTAATGCTTTGTCATGGTGATAAATGTAACTAATTAATTCGCTTCCACAAGCGTCACTAATCTACCGGCCACTAATTAGTCGGGCGGTAACCACAAAACTCTTACGTGAGATATTTGATGTAATATTACAATATCTTACAATCTTGGTCAGTTTGAATAATATAAGTGGGTACTTACAATTTGAAGAATTCTACACAGAGACGGAAAAGAGGTGTCAACGGTAATACGCTGTTACAGTCCGGCAGATCTTGCGGCGAACTGAACTCCTCTTTTATTCATCTTCCTATCATGAGATATCCCCACTTCGTTGTTGTTGTGACGTGGCTCACTTTCGATCTCTAGAAGAAACTCACTAGAGAGTTGATCTGAGCGTTATCTGACAATCTGACAACTATTCATTATCAACCCGTATTTTGAGTAGTGATGCTAACAAAGATAGATTATATAATGCACCATTAAATAGGGACGAAAATCTGGAAGTATGAGTCTACAATTTTATATGCAAAGACAGATATTGTCCAAAAATTATCACACCCATATTTTTGAGAATTATCATGTGTTCGATATTTCTTATATTAAATTTAGCTTGCGTTTGAAGGATATTGAATTCGATAAGATAAAGTCTGATATAGAGTTCACTTAATTCGCTCTTAATCTGGAATTATCCATCCGCAATTTTATGTGTAAACATAGATATGATTCAAAAATTACTATTACTCATATATTTAAAAATTATCACATACACGCGATATTTCAGACTAAATGTAATTTGCACTAGTAACGGTATCCTAAAGATATTGAAGACAAAGCAAAAATAAATAAATATATATATAATTTTATTTATTTTTGATATATATATATATATATATATATATATTTATTTATTTATTTTTGATCCAATTTTACTCACAGTCGATTTTTTTAAATTTTCTCAACAAGCCATTTAAATGTGTTTATTATTCATAAAACACATTATATATAGTGACGCTTTATATAGAAATATATTAAGCTTTTTATTTAATGTATACTTACATGATTCATAAAAACTCCTAACACTATTACAATTTCTTCGAATCATTCTCTGAATTAATCTCATAGTCATTATTGTATCGTCATGATGACAGAACGATTAATTAATCCGCCCACAAGTTCGCCACTACTTTGCGGCTGCTAATTAGCCAAATGGTGACTACAAAATGCTTTTGTGCAAGAAATATCGTTGGGGTCATATCATGATATTTATAGGTTTCATTTAGTCATACAAATTAAAATCTGAAGTGATAAGAATGGCCAAATTCGATTTATAATTTAGCGAATTTCACAAAAGATAAAAAACGCGCGTTTAATGTATTTTCGTAACAATCACGACCGAATCAGTACGGCTACCGAATTTAGTAGTAAGTTCAACTGTTAAATTTCTGTATTTCATTGTCTTCCTATCGCTTTCGACATTCTCATTTTGCCGTTGCAATTTGACAACTATCTGTCCACATTCAAGGAGCTATCTATCTACATAGTAAAAAACACATTATTTATATTAATATTTATACTTATTTATAATATCATTTATTATTAATATATAATATTGAGAAAAAATTGCCTAGTCGTTGGAGTCAGAGCAGTAGTAGGCACTCTGTGTAGAGTTTTTAACAGAATTCCTGCGTAGAGCTGACTATTCTTTATATTATACGGTGGCATCAAACTGATTTTAAGTCCGTTGCAAAATCAATGTGATGAGTTTCTTTTGTCTACTCAATTCTTTAATTTTTTTTGTATTTGGGACCTTTACTTTATCCTCGGCAGCATTTGAAATAGAAAATACTTAATAATTTAAGACAAACTCATATATTTAACTTGACGTGTATTTTTAAAATAAAAATTTAGTGACGATTCTTGAATCGCAGGATCAAGTAACTGCTCGTAGGTCACTTTTTTATTTTACAGTAGCGAGCCCGAACATTTATTCCAAAGTGTAACGCTGTTTTTACGAAAAAATTCTCGCTCAATTTTTATTCTTTTATTAATTTCACTACTCACTGGCGAAGTAAAAGTATTTGAAATTTTAATTTTTTTAATCGCTCTAACCCCTGGTTTCCATGCACGCGTTTCCGCGCGTTATAACGCGCGTCAAACATGCGTCTCCATAGGTTACACCAATCAAATGCGTGCTTTTTTCAAACGTGCGCGTTTGACGCGCAATTTAACGCACGGCTATTAATAAAAGAACAATCCGTCATTGAAGTGTGGGCATATTGCTCCATCAAAAATAGGACAGCCTAGATAGTGGCCCCGACCACGTTTTTCCAGTCTTCAACATGTTGCCAATTTTAGATTATGCAAAATTAAGATTTGACGCTTCTCACACGTGAGAACTATATATTAATTGATAATATCTTATGAATTGCTTACTTTAATTTAAGTTAAACTACTGTCGCACAGCAAATTTTTCGACCGTCGAGAAATATGAACAATTGTTTTCGCTTTTCTTTTAACGTATATAGCGTCTGCGAGAGGCATCGCAAAAAAACAAACAACATTTAAATCTCTTACGTATTTTTTTTGCAATATTACAGAAACTTACAAATATTGTAAACATTTTTCTGAAAGATTTCAAAAATATTAATTGTTAATGCAATATTATAAAAAACATAATGCAGGTACATTTCTAAAATATTTCAGATGCACAGTTATGTATGAAATATTTCTGCACCATTTCCGAACATTTGAATATTTCAGACTTTTAACACGATACGCCAAGTGGGATAGATAGTCGGTGGACCATATTCGATCCAGCTCTTGATGTACGGCATTTCCTCAACCTTCTTTTGCAGTTGTTTCAGGTTCTCATACTTCTCCACGATGTCCTCATTCATCATGCCGTTCAAGTGGCGCAAAAGAGCGACGAAAGTGAGATCGGCCCACGTCAGAGTACCGCCGACAAAGTAACCGCCATTCTTCTTCACCTGAGCGTCCAAACGCTCCAAATAGTCCAAATAATAAGGCGCCGTTTCCCTGACAGCTTTAAATTTTGCATATTTATTCTGCAGAAAGTTCTTCTTGTCCTGCTCGTCTTGCAAGGTACTCGCACAGGTACCCTCGAAGTAATAAAAAGCAAAGATATCTAAATGCAAGCAAAAAAATATAAGGCAAATAAGATAGTGAGCAATAAGATAATGACAATCAATAATTTCAGTAGATTGAATTTATAACGCGAATATAGAAAAATCTATTTCTTCCCTATATATATCATCATTTCAAAATAAATCTGTTCGCATTATCGAAATGTGAACCTATATATTAATGCTGTAATTCACATTTGTTTTAAAAGTAAAGCTCCGCTCCTGGTAAGTAAAGTAATCGGAAAAATATAGCATAAGCAAAATATTATCTACTCACTGGCACGTAAGTCGTGTATGGTGTCGACGGTCGCATCGATTTCCAAAGACTCCCAATCGTTCTTGCCAGCGAGACCATATTGCTTCGCCAAGTAACGACCAACAGCTACGGACTGATCGATCTTCTTTCCGTCTACTTCAAGCACGGCTTTGCCGAATGGTATAGCTGAAAAGCTGAAAAATTATATTAAGGAACAGGAATACAAGATGCTGTTAAAATTGAATAAAGTTTATAGAGCAAGCATATCTGGATTATTATTAATTCAAATCTACAAAAACTGGAATTTATATACTTATAGCAATTGTTTATATGCATACATTAAGAGTTTTGACGATTAATAATTACGCACAATTAAAGATAAGTACAATTACGTTTCTAAGTCTGAGCAATACAAAATCTTAATTTTAATTTTTATGACAAATCTTCTTTCTCTGCTATACAATTCATTAAAATGTTCTCCAGCCTTTTATATAGCTTTATAATACTGAATGGTAATGTCTCTCAAATCTTATGGTAGTTCGACAATTGTTTAGCTAACTTAGACGACACAGAAATGATTTTCTTACATCAACAAAGAAATCTAACTTACGTTGAACCATGCAATGAAACGACAGTATGTTTTTCATTAGGTAAGAATACAACGCATTGTGTTATTTACCTAGCAATATTGATTGTTCTATACAGAACATTAAAATACGTAATAAGAAATGGAAGGTTCTATTATCAAAAGAGATAACTTATTTCCAGTTCTGTCGTTTACAAGAAAGCTAAAGGAAGAAATTAATGTCTCATTACATATAAAATGTGGCATAATGTTTACGTCGAAGTAATTTATGTTTAAGAATAAAGAAGTACATGTCAATCGGCACTCCAAAAGATAATGTAAAAACTATATTTTTGCCACATCAACTATTCGTAAATCGGATTTCAGGAGTGAACAAGCCGGATTAAGTACACGATAGGCAATCACTAACAAAGACATGTATTATTAATATTAATTAGCTGTATATACCTACTCGACTTAAAGAGGTTTATCCAATCTTTGCTATTGTAACGTTCATCATCAAATTGGATTCCAGCATAGATGAACAAAAATCGAATTGGCTCGGCCAACGCTGTGGAGCCACCAATGGAGAAAGAAATCAGCTTGTAGGAAGGCATGTTGCTGAAAGAAGAGCACTTGTTAATTATTTTTGTCTTTATTGTCATTATAATGCTAGAATCATGAGGATCCCTTATAGAAAAGTAGTACTAAAGTACTCGCCAAAATATTACTGCCCAGTATTTACAGTAATTTATTACTGTGTACTTTTAGTACTTTTTTTCTGTAAAGTACTAAAAGTACACAGTAATAAATTACTGTAAATACTGGGCAGTAATATTTTGGCGAGTACTTTAGTACTACTATTCTATAAGGGATATCCCAATCGGCGGACAGTATGCTTCAATATTTTCCGATCTCATTAAAGAATAAGTTCTGTTTACTGAGGCGATCTGTCAGTTTTAAATTTATTTTTTATCGGTATTTGATTCTAGGTTTAGGACAATTGCAATAACTTTGTGGTTTTTGGAGGCATTTTTGGCGAAAAACACGGGAAAAATAGTTAAAAAAAATTTATGATCAATATTTGTCCTTATTTCGAATTTTAATTTCAAGTTTTTAAAAATAAGTTTAGTTAGATCAGTTTTTTTTATGCGGAGAAACCCCTTCCTCATCTACATGTGTACATGGAAAGAACGGTTTTACTGAAGTATCTAAAATTTTAACTAGATACAGATCTGAAAATAATTTTATTGGACCATCAAAATAATTATAGAACACTCAAACCGATTGCTAAAATGTCAAAATTTTTTACAGCATTATCATCATACTTCAGCGACCTACTATAATTATTTTGATGGTGCAATAAAGTTGTATCTAACTAAATTTTTAGGTACTTCAGCAAAACCGTTCTCTCCGAATACCTTCAAATAAAAGAAAATTGCACGTGTGAGTGAGGAAGGGATAGTGGGTGAGAGACCGCACTGACACCGAAGCTTGAAGTAACACAATAGTTTATTTTAACCACCAAAAATAATGACAAAATTAAAGAGTAACATAATTTAAAAATGCATTCGGATTTAACTGAACTCGGAAACGTGGGCGTTTTAAATAAATTCTCTATCGACACTTTCTCGCTTGTCGTGTCGGATAACCCGCACGTGAATGAAAACAGACCATCGCAAATCGACCGATGACAGATCTTGACCCACTGACACACACACTGTTGACGAATGGCGACGCGCCGTAAGTTCTATGGGTTTTTATACCTACACGAAACAAAAAACGCGCCAGGGATGACGAACGCTTAGCGAAGGTCAAAATGGAATAGAGGGTTCTTGAACTGAAATACCGAAGATGCAGATAGCCAGTTATCTTCGTAATTAGAGAATCGATCGTCGAAAAAACCGTGCCGGAGAATCAGAGTAACTCGACATCGTACGGAGAATAATTCTGAAGACGTGAGCGCGAAACAGATAAGCGGCGATTCGCTGGATAAATATCGTGTTACACTTCTGACGTGACTCATGACACTGTCGACTAATTAAGAACAAGAATATTCAAGAACATTCGTGATCTCGAGCATTCGCAATCTCGAACAATATTGTCGCACCAAAATTTTAAACAGTTTGATTAATGTTAGTAGTTATAAACAGCCACTGATTATATAAAAACTATTTATTTAAAAAAAATTGTTATGCTCTAAACACCGCAAGCCCTTAAATCTGTAATAGTATAACTTACATTACGCAATTAATCATAAGTCATGCATATTTTCTTATCTTTCTTATCAATAAACTAAATACATGACTGAAAATATTGTATATATAAACATTTTTAAACAAAACATGGTATTCTCATTCTTTTGCAACCTTTCTGCTTTTTTGTAACTGTCAAACATATTGTATACATAATGATGTAAATTTGGAAATATAAAACTTGTACTAAAATGGTCAATATAAAAGAGCAATAGTTGTTCGTTTATTGGCCTTTTTTATTATAATATTTGATGCATACAAACGTGATTATTCATTTATTTCCATACAATTTCTATTTAAAATATTCTGCATAGGAAGAAGAAATATATGTTTTTTATTGACATGGCATTACAGTTCTCGGAATTTTTATACAATGTTATTCTTTTTAATTAGGATTTATGCTTTATAAAATAGACAATTTCGATATTGATGAAACACGTCATTATATTGTGGAGTTTTCTTTCTTAATTATTCGGTTAATATAGTATATTTATATTTCTTTTTGCTGTAACGCGATACTCTTTGAATGTGGCGATTATATCAAAATTATTCTCCGAATCAATTTTGTCATTTTTAATTCCTTCGTCATGGTGATAAATATGACTAATTAATTTACTTCAACAAACGTCACTAATCTGTCGGCCACTAATTAGTCGGACGGTGACATGAACGTAAGAATATCTAGACAGAGCGTAATGCCGCGGGGATGAAGCACAAAGGATAAGGGAAATGAATTGTCTATTGAAACGAATGAGATATGTAAGATGACGGCGACGCTATACACTATAAATAGATAGATATATAGATAGGTTTGTTGTATGTCCCCGCAGGGTTTACAAGGCGTTTTTGTGAGAAACTTACCCGAACCTCTTACATAATGCACAACAACCCTATTCCCGACCTGGCCGTAAGCGACCCTTTACAGTCTGTTACCCTCCCACCCTCACGGACCCCACCCCCGCCCTCCATCTCTTCCAATCCCTCCTATTTCTTCACCAGCCTGCTCTTTCCTCCTCCCTTCCGCACTCCGCATCTCATCTCTCTACCTCCTCCTTTCCTTTCGGACTACTTCATCGCCCTCTCCTCTCTTTTCTCTGTGAACATCCGATTGGCCTTTCTCCTTCCCCCCTCCTGCCCTTGCCCTCTATTCCTCCTCCCATTTCTCTTCCTTCTCATTCCAGAAAATCTCCTTTCCCTCAACCCAAATTCTTCTACTGTCTGTCATAACCATCCTGCCTCTTTCCCTTTCCACCCTCGCCTTCTCCAGAATTCTCCTCCTCGTCCATCTCTCCTTTATAGTGAGGTCTTCATCAACAACTATCCCCCACCTCTGCCTAAATTCCCAATATTTCTCAAGTAACTCAGCCCTCTCCTTCTCATCCTCCATCTCCATCAACACCACCTCCTTCCCTCCTACCCCTTTCCTTTCCCATACCCTTTTTATCCTCAGCATCCTTCCCATTACCTTCTCCATCACCCTTTCCATAAAACCCCTCCTTTCTTCCGCGTCCCTCCCATCCAGCCCCCTCCAAATCACATTTTTCCTCCTTTTCTCCTTTTGCTCCCTCTCCTCCTCCATCCTCTTCACTTTCTCCCTCAATCTCCTTGTCTTCTCCTTCTCGTCCTCCTCCCTTCTATCCACTTCCCTCTCTTCTTCCCGCCCAATAGCCCTCTTCTCCTCACTCTCACCTACCTCACTCTTCTCTCCTCCTTGGCTGGCTTTTCTCTCCCCCTCTCCTACTCCACCCTTCTTACCTACTACCCTCCAACCTTCCTTCTTAATCTCCTCCAACTCCCTCCGCCTACCTTCATCACCTGAATCCACTTTCTTCCTCGTCCCCGCTAGCCCTACTCTTCTTCTTGCCGCCTCCTCCTCCACCCATCTTCTAATACTCTCTCCTGTCTGCCACGTTATCTTCCCCACTTCTTCCTCCTTTTCCTTTACCCCTCCTCTCCCCTCCTTCTCATCTTTTCTCTTTTCTTTTTCTTCCCAGCACCACTCCCTCCATTCTCCCTCACTTCCGGGTAGCACCTCTACCATTTTTCCTTCCGTCTCTCCCTCCTCCCTTCTTCCTTCCTCTCCTCTCTCTCCCTCTTCTAGCCCTTTTTCTTCCTTTCTCCTTCCGTCTCTACCCTCCATCCTCTGTCTCCCCCTCCCTTCTGTCGCAACCTCGACCGCCTCCTCCTCTCTCCGTCTCCTCTCTACTCCCCTCATCACCTTCTTCCACCACTCCTTCCCGTTGATACTCTCTTCCTCTTCCATCTTGCTTCCCAACTCGCTCCTCTCTCCATCATCCTTCCACTCCTTCTCCTCGACACTCTCCTCTCCTTCCGACCCCCCTTCCTTTCTCTCCATAACCTTTCTAATCTTCCTTAACTCATCCCCTATTCTATTTAACACCCTAACTAGGTCCTCCGACCACTCCATCTCCCCTCTCTCCTTTCTGCTGTCTTCTCTCCACCTTTTCTCCCTCTTCCCCTTGCACCACCCTCTCGTCGTTCTTTCAGCTTGCGCTGCTTTCTCTTCTTCCTTCCTCCGTCACACCGTGGCCGACACACCTTCCTCCTCTTCTCTCTTCTCTTTACGTCTGAAAATAATTTCACTTCATTTCACTTGCCCGGCCTTCTTTACTCACCCCTTTTACCTCCCCTTCACTCACCCCTTTTACATTAATTGATTCGTATTGTTTGCAAAAATAAAAAGTAAGGAATTTGAATTATAAATACTTAACAAAATATTATGTCACATTACTGCAACTTTCAAGCCTTATAACTCAAAAAGTACTTAATGAAAAAATACTTAATTATAGTGTTTTGGAAAGCTTTCAACATAAGCTATAAGAATATGCAATAAAAAATAGAAGGTTCCATTTAAGAAACTAAAGGTGTCCTTGACCTAACCTTAACAATGCCACCCAAGGTCAAACCAATGACACCATCTTATGTTCCCCTCAAAACCACAAAATTTTTGTCTAAAACGTTTTTCTCTAAAATGCTTAGTTAAAAAAAAAAAGAAATGAACGGGTGGTCTAATAATCACTATATTAACCACTATTAATCACTTTATGTAATTACGTTATTTTTTGCAACAATTATATTTGTAAACATATCGATACATGACGGCATAATTTCACGGAATGTAATCGTTTCAATAGGCCTATTCACTGAACTTCTTGCACGGTTCATCTTTTCTCATTTTCTTTTCACATAGAAGAGAAAAAGAGAAAAAATGAACCGTACACAAGAAGTGCAGCTAAAACAAACAGGCATTGTCTCTATAAAAAAATTATTTTACAGACGTAGAGAGAAGAGAGAAGAGGAGGAAGGTGTGTATCACTTAAGTGATACCGCGCGACATGAAAGTAAGTAGACGCTAAATCTGAGATACGATAGCTGCATTCGGTGAGCACCCTATTAGCGCTATTGCATTCTACCTTTATCGCATTAGGTGTAAAACAAGGATTAAGCAAACAACGCTAATAGCGCGCTCACCGAATGCAGTCGATGATAGATCCTCTTACCTCTTAAGCTTCACTCCCCGCGTTTAAAAGAGGTACCTAATAGCTTATACACTCCGTCTCTCCAGGTATTCTTACGTCCTTGGGCGATGACAAAACGCTCTTACGTGAGATATTTGATGTAATATTACAATATCTACAATCTTGTATCAGTTTAAATAACAAGAATGTATAAAGTTTTATTTACACACAATTTGAAGAATTCTACACAGACGGGGAAGGTATCAACGGTAATACGCTGTTACAGTCACCGGCAGATTTTGCGGCGAACTGATCGAACTAATATTTTATTTTATTTTTATCAGAAGCACGTCGTAACTCGCTCGCTGTTCAGACTCGACTTCGCCTCTTCTTGTTTCTCGTCCTCGCGGCCTCGGGCGTCGACATCCGACACCTTCTCGCTGCTGGCTGATTCATATTACAACTCCTCGTGCTTCTCGTCCTCGCTCGCTACGATAACGCACGTATGCATTTTCCGAAAACGCAAAGCTACGCTTATTTTATATTGTGGATACTACATATATATATATATATATATATATATATATATATATATATATGTATATCAGCATCGGAAAAATGTTCACGTTTTTCAAGATTCTCCCTGACGGTTCCTAACGTTATCTAAAACTATTCATCATTAAAGAACTTGTATCTCGAATAGCGATGTTGACAAAAATAGACTATATGATAGCGTACCGTTAATGAGGGGCAAAATGGCAAAAATCTGGAAGTATCACATTCATATTTTTGAGAAATATTATGTGCTCGATATTTCATATTAAATGTAACTTGCGTTTGTGAATGATGTTGTCAAAGTCTCTAAAATCGATGCCCAGCAATGCTATAAAGAACATGTCACAGTGCAATGTCGAAAACACGCAGTGGGTACCCGGATACTCATACATTGTTAATATAAATATGTAAAGAATTTTGCATTGACAAAAAGGTTAAGCAAAAACGAGAATAAGTAAATTAATATATCTGAGAACTAACGGAAAATTCACATTAGGAAGAAAAGGAATGTGTATAAGTCAATTGTCAAGTAAATATAAAGAAGGAACGAAGGAAGAAAAAGCAGGATAGAAAGGTAAAAGAATGGTGTCAACAGAATAACAATAAAAAGAACCTTAAGTGCTGGTCTACAACCTTGCTTTAAAGAATATTTAAGCTCTAAGCCGTAAGAAATTGACCAATCACAATCGAGTATTCTTCTCACATTTCATTGTGATTGGTCAATTTCAAGGCAAGGTTGTAGACCATCACTAATTGATTCGATCGATATCTTATTAAATAATGCGGTTATCAACTCGTTTTCATATTTTCCTCGAGAAACAAATATTAAAACATGCTTCCTATTTCAACGATAATAAAATTGATGGAAACAATTCTACCAAATATGGAACGCTAATATGTTCTTCTGGTAAATTAATATTTTAATCCTCCGTCTGTAAACGCGAATCTACATCGTCCGAGCCAAAATAATATCTGCTCGTAACTGTAAAACTTGCAAGCCTGCCAGAAATGATTAAATAAACGATATTTATCAAAATAACTATGAAATCATTAACTATACTATGTAGATAAATATTTGATAAATTTTTTCAAATTTTTAAAAATACTTTAAGAGAAAAATAGCGGCGAACGTGACAGACCCACACTCTAAGAGTGCAAAAAAAACGTATAGAATGAAGGATTAAAATTGCTTTTTCTAGTAAAATTCTAATGTTCTCTCATCATCACTCATTCCACATGCGCATAAAAGAAACCCCGCTGGATGTTGTGGGAATCGGCATTTTCTGTCACAATATTTGTGATGCATGCGATAATTGATTTTTTACCCACCTGCATTCGAATTCTAAATTATTGTCTTTTTCAATTTTAACTCGAAAGTGTTATATTTTAAATCGAAATCCTCAATTTACAATACAATCTCTTACAGTACTCAATTTACATCACTTCTTCTTTTGTTTTTAAATATTAAAATATTTTTTGTTTTTAAATATTAAAATTTTGAAATGTTTATTATGAATTATTTTATCTATATTCTTGAACACAATTGTATACATATGCAAATAACATTTTAATTGTTTCTTTTAGAATTCAATATGTAATTGAATGAAAAATCATCGCATGTGCATCAAAAATATTATGGCAGAAAATGCCAATCCCCACAACACCCAACGAGGTTTCTTTTATGCGCATGTGGAAGAAGTAACGATGAAAGAACATTTGGATTTTACTAGAAAAAGCAAGCAGCTCGATTTGTCGAATGTTTTATTCTGTCGTGAAAGGTAAATGTAATCAATTATGGACTAATGATTAGTTTCTTTGATTCCTAAATGAAACGTAGGACCTTCTGGGAGGTTTTAATAATCGCCTTAAATTTAGATGTGCTGGTGGTGATTAGCCTACAGCACCCTGGCATGATGGCAAATGGGGAATACACATAACAGTTGCCAGCTATATGTTGGACGGTTTTCCGAAAGACGGAGCCCAGTTTCTTTCACAAGAGTCTCCGTATTAATTTCTCGCGGAGGGGTGCAGTTTAGAATATTAAAATTCCTGTGATCAGTTAAACCCGGTTCTTCGTAATTACGTCTGGCGCTTTACCACTAGACCACACCGCCACCTTGTTCACTATATATATATATAGTATATATGTATATATATATATATATATATACACACACACATTTATTACTTTACAGTTATAATATTTTTAATAAAAACTTTAAATAATGTAAACAGATATATTCAAACATCTTCAATACGCAGGCATTTATGAACATTTATGAGCATAACATATGTTTGAACATTTATGTTCAAGAATTTGAAACTTCTCGAGCGGCATTAATTCTAGGAAGGATGTAACGTCAGACTCGTTGAAAGTATCGCAGCTGTATCATTTCTTATGTTTATATGTCACATCCGCCTCACGTTGTTCTCGAAATTACGTTAGCTTAGCCACCGCAGGTATCAATATCTCACTAAAGGAATAATCTTTAACGGACCACCTAGGTCGTTGCATTACAATTTCCGCGAATAAGATGAGCTTAATCGTTTCCGGTGATTGTTTCTCAGGGTGCGTCATTCCCAGCACATCCATTGTTCTGCGCACGTATAAAAACCCTCGGCACTTACGGCCCTTTGCCACTTGCGAATTATCAAGACTCAATCATTGTCGAGGTAAGCAAGCAGAAATATCCTGAAGAGACAACCAAAAATAATATTATAAAAGCGTCAAAAAGACCAATTTTTCAAATATTTTCTTAACTACCTGTTAGATATCTATGATGTAATCTTCCGATATTTTTACGTTATTTTAGATTAAGAATATCGACAGTTTATAATAAATTGAACGAATGGAAAAGTAAGTTTTGTGAATACAAAAGAATCGACGAAAAAAAATAGTAATAGTAGTGATTTATTGAGGTACAAAATTACATAATGAAAAAATAATAATTCAAGTTTTAATTAGATATAGTCTTATAATATTTTTGTCACGTGACAATTTGAGTAACAAGCCTTCAACTGATAAAATACACATTTGTATCTCCAGTGCGTATTTCCTGAATCTATTATACATGGCTACCGTACATAGATAAATGATTTGGAGAAAAATCAGCCATCACTTTATAGAATTACCCAAATTAATTCGGATAGATGGTCGGTGGACGCTTTTCGATCCAGCTCTTGATGGCCGGTAATTCCTCAACCTTCTTTTGGAGTTGTTTCAGATTCATATACTTCTCGACGATGTCCTCATTCATCATGTGGTTCAAGTAGTCCAAAAGACCGACGAAAGTGAGATCGGCCCACGTCAGAGTACCGCCGACAAAGTAATCGCCATTCTTCTTCACCTGAGCGTCCAAACGCTCCAAATAATATGGCACCGTCTCTTTGGCAGCTTTAAGTTTCTCTTTTTTAGCCTGTTCGTTACTCTCATAGAAGAAACTAGCGATATCTAATGCAAGCAAAAGAATGATAAGACAAATAAGATAATAACATTTAATCATTTCAGTAGATCAAATTTATAACGCGAATGTAGAAAAACTTGTTTCTTCTCTATATATCATTATTTCGGAATAAATCTGTTCGCATTATCGAAATGTGAACCTATTAATGTTGTGATTCAAATCTGTTTTAAAAGTAAATCTTCGCTCCCCTGGTAAATAAAGTAATCGGAAAAATATGACGTAAGCAGTATGTTATCTACTCACTGGCGCGTAAATCGTGTATGGTGTCAACGGTCGCATCGATTTCCAGAGACTCCCAATCGTTTTTGCCGGCAAGACCACATTGCTTCGCCAAGTAACGGCAAATAGCTACGGACTGATCGATCTTCTTTCCGTCTACTTCAAGCACGGGTACTTTGCCGAATGGCATAGCTGAAAAAAATGATATTAAGACACATGAATGCAATTGTGCTGTTAAAATTGAATAAGATTTATAGAAAAACCATTTCGATTAAAAAAAAAATTCGATTATTATTCATTCAAATTTACAAAAATTGGAATTTATATACCTATAGCAATTGTTTATATGCATACATTAAAGAGTTTTGACGATTAATAATTACACAATTAAAGATAAATACAATTACATTTCTAAGTTGAGTTTGGCAATACAAATCTTAATTTTTATTTCTAAAAAAGTACAAATTTTATTTTTCTGCTATACAATTCATTAAAATGCCCTTCAGCCTTTTATATGTATAGCTTTATGATACTGAATGGTTTGTCTCTCAAATCTTATGGTTTCTCGACGATTGATTGGCTAACTTGAACGACACATAATTGATTTTCTTACATCAACAAGGAAATCTATCTACGTTGAACCATGCAATGAAACGACAGTATGTTTTTCATCACGTGAGAATACAACGCATAGTATTTACCTAGCAATATCAATTATCTTGTACAAAACATTACAATACGTAATAAAAAATAGAAGATTCTATTGTCGAAAGAGATAACATTTATTTCTGGTTCTGTCGTTTACAAGCTAAATGAAGAAATTGAATGTCTCCTAATGTATAAAATGTGGCATAATGTTTACGTCGAAATAATTTATGTTTAAGAATAAAGAAGTACATAGTAATGGTCAGTCGGCATTCCAGAAGATAATGTAAGATTTTTGCCACGTCAACTATATTCGTAAATCGGATTTCAGGAATGAATAAGCAGGATTAAGTACACGATAGATAATCGCTAACAGAGACATATACTATTAATATTTATCAGCTGTACTTACTCGGCTTAAGTTTTGGCCAATCTTTCCTATCGAAACGTTCATCCACAAATTCGATGCCAGCATAGTTGAACAAAAATCGAATTGGCTCGGCCAATGCCGTGATGGGGAAGTAAATCAGCTTGTAGGAAGGCATGTTGCTGAAAGAAAAGCACTTGTTATTCTTCTCTTCATCGTCATCATAAATCTAGATTAGAAACATGAGGATATCTCAAAGGCGGAGAATATGGTTCAATATTTTCTGATCTTATTAAAAAAGTTTTGTTTACTGAGACAAACTTTCAGCTTAAATTTAATTTTTTATTGATATTTAATTCTAGTATATTTAATTATTTAATTCCAATTTTGATTTACATATATATCCCTATTCACTCCAACGTGTTTTCCGCCCTTTTTAATCCTCGCATTATAACTCACGAAAACAAATTGACGAAATTTAATGTTCCAAAGCGCAAATTAAAGCTACTACTTTTAGCTTTAATTTGCGCTTTGGAACATTAAATTTCGTCAATTCGTTCGTACATATATATAGATATGTAAATCAAAATTGGAACGGGACTTCAAAATCAATCTTTTATTGGTATCATCTTCATCAAATGAGTACAGTTTTTCATATCTTTCTTATCAAACAAAATACATAACTGAGAATATTGCATACATAAAAGTTTCTAAATATAGCATATGGTATTCATTCTCTTGCAACTTTTAAACATATTGTGGATAAGGATGTAAAATCTACAAAGAAATGCAAAACATCTGTTTGAAATATTCTGTATGGGGGAAAAAGAATTAAATGTGTATGTTTTTAATTAAACGTGACATACCCTACAACTTTCAGACTTTTAAAATATGTGATTTTGTTCTTAATCAAGATTTATCATACTTTATAAAATATTATACGCTTCCAATACGCTAGTTAAGCATCTGTTTGAGGCAAACGCCGCGCCATCTCGCGTAATATAAATCTCAATTTTTTTCGGGAGAGATGTAAGTGACGCGTAATAAATAGTTTTGACAAAACGCATTTATTTGCATATCTTAGCATAACACTTACGTTTAACAATGTCCGTAATTATTAAATGTGGATTTTAAAGCGTGAAGTTAAATTTGTTTAGAAAGAAAAGTGTTTCAAAAGGGAAGAAACTGTTTTACAGCTATCATGTTGTCCATATTAGCGAAGAAATTTTGCAGTTTAAAAGAATATTGCGAGGGACAGTTTTGAGAGAAACTCCTGGTGGATTTAGCACCAAAAATAATACTAATTTTTATAAACCTGTAATCGAGGTATAACACATAATATAGTAATATGATATACCCAGATAGCACACATCTGCAAAAATGTCCGAAACCGGGACATTAAACGTGTTTATAACGATTTTAAGACGTCTTATGTCTCAATTTTGAAATCAATTATTGGTTTTAATATAGGAAATTATGATATTTCAGTTAAATAATGATAGAGAAATCTTAAATTGCTCGTGTACGTGTAAAGCTGGAAAGGGATATTGCAAGCATGCAGCAGCGGTCTGTATTTTTGTGAACGAAGAGAATTTTAGATCAAAAACTGACGAACCTATGCTGTGAAATCGACCGCCTGAAGAACAATTACAAAAATATAAAAAAACGTGTACAGTTGATTCGCTTTTTCCATCAATGGAAGGAAATATCGTTCATAAGCAAAATTATTCCTTCGAAGTAGATTATCGTCGCAGTTACTCAGAATGAATTTCACATAAGTCAAAATTTTGAAATAATTTTTTTATATTACAAAAGAATCTTTATTACAATATTGAAAGACAATTTTAAAAGACACAACGATACTTACGTCAAACGTCGCACCACAGTTATCCATTTCTTTTTTCGCTCTATTTCCCATGGACGATTTGGAAATAAGTAAAAACAAACATTTTTTGTATTCTTTCTTGTATTTTTGCACCCCACTACACAACAATTATTAGAATTCTTTTTCTCTGCAGAACTCATTTTATTTTATCGTTGTTTCTCCCGGAAATATTTCGACACGGCGCTACACGGTGGCGCTGAGAACGATGCTTAACTAACGTATATTATGAAAGACGCCATTATTGAGGCGATGAGGCGTTTCCCTGTCCCTGACCATTCTGGATTAAGCCGGTTCTACAATACCTCGCAAACGATGGCAACTGCTTATAGTTAAAAAGCGGTTATTTCTGATTGCCGATTGTGTTACTGTCGCCAAAAAAGTTTAAAAGTTCGCCAACTTTCTTTCGACAACCGCAATTGACAAGTGCAACGTGGAAATAACACTTCAATCTAGCGGTTGCAAGTCGTTTGCGACGTATTGTAGAACCGGCTTTAATCTTTAATATATACATACACGTATACATATGTGTGTATTTCTGTTTTCTGTTGTAACACGATACTCTCCGAAGGCTACGATTGTACCGAGTCATTCCCCGAATCAATCTTGTCATAATTGTTGCTTCAGCACGATGATAAAACGACTATAATTAATCCGCTTTCACACTAATTTTTTGCCGGCCACTATTTTCGTTAGCCGGGCGCCGGGCGGTGACCACGAAACGCCCTTACGCGAAATATTCGACGTAATATATCACAATATTTATGATCTCGAATTAGTTAAGTTAGATCTATCTAGTTTAATCTAAAGGGATACGATAGTGCATAAATTCTACTTACAATTTAGAGAATTCTACGCAGATAAGAGACGTCGACAGTAATGTGCTGTTACAATCACCAATCGATGATGTTCAACGGCAGACTAACCAAAACCAAGGCCAACTACTAACTACTACTGTGCTGAGTGGCTGAGTGTGCTGCTTGTGTTGGATTGGATTGGATTTACAATAGAATTTAGAATATAGATCGTATCGTAGCCGTCGGTAGGGTAGGATTATTGGTAGCTGGTAGCACGCCAGCACAGCCTCTCCTAGTGTATATGTTAGTAGGTAGAAGCTCCCCGTCCCCACCACTAGACGTGGTCTGCTTTACCGACACACATACATACATATACATATATTATCATTATCATTATCTCTGATAGCATTATCAGTCTAACAATGTCACAGTTTTGACGAGTCCTTCGACAATCGAACGACTAACGAATATGTCGTTCCAACATACATACTTATATTTTAATTCTTTGAATATCAACGCACAAATTATTTTTTAGATGTGCAGGCGCGTATACATATAGTTTAGTTTAGGCATTATGCTGAACTAATAAATAATTTGTATCCATACGCTTGAAAAGGGCCGAAATCACGGTCGAAACGTAGCATTTTTTAAATAAATTTGGCCAGTTGGGTCGAGTAAACGACACGTACTTACGCTGATTTTTTCAATACACACTGGCGATTTAAAATTCTCATTTAATTGATGAGTAAAGGGTTGGGGACGTCCCTACAAAAACGCCTTGCAACCCTGAGGGGAGTCAATAAACGTTTTTTATTATAATTAATATTCATAGGTATGAAAATATATTATATACTGTAGTAATATTTTATTTCATAATTCATAATACGTAGCTATATAAAAACGAAAGATTTAAATATATAAAACTTAGTCTACCCCAATTATAAAAATTGTGCAAATTAAAAATTTGCGCTTGGCTTCCTCATAGAGGAAATAATGTCTTAAGGACGTTCTCTCGTTCTTATACTAGAGAAAATCGATTTTCTTAGAATTTTCTTGAAACTGTGAATATACGTTAATTTAGGTGTGCTTTATGCGTGGTATAAATTTCAGTACCTCTTTCGGTATAAAAAATAAAGATACTGAGCCTCAAAGTTTCAACTTTTACTAATAAAAAGGTTTTCCAGGCCAAACGGTAAGAGATTCGAGGTTGGCTAAGAGGACCAAAGTTGCTCCTCTCGTCGAGTTCTATAAGGAAAAAATGCCAAAACTAAAAAAAATTAAATTTAAAAATTTTTTTTAAAACTTTGAGGCTCAGTATCTTTATTTTTTATACCGGAAGAGATACTGAAATTTATACCACACATAAAGCATACCTAAATTAACGTATATTCACAGTTTCAAGAAAATCCTAAGAAAATCGATTTTCTCTAGTATAAAAACGAGAGAACGTCCTTAAGATGCTAATACGGCCCTCTGATTGACTAATGACGCCTATTAAGACTATACTTAAGACGATTTTGGATATAAGACCCGACTATGAATACCGGCCTTAAAGAATTATATATGAAATTGATAACCCCTTTATTATTAACAATTTTTATTAATTCTATTATATTCTTCAGTTTTTTTTTACCCCTATTTTATATATAATTCTTTAAAATTTGGTTAATTAATTCTTGAGTTATAGAAATTTTATTAAGTTTGGCTGTTTTTTAACAGAATTCGGTAACCCCTTTATTATTAACAATTTTTAATAATTCTGTCATATTCTTCAGTCTTTTCTACCCCTATTTCATATATAATTTATTAAGATTTGGTTGATCGATTCGGGAGTTATAGAAATTTCTATAAATTTGACACAGTAATACATACATACATACACACATACCGACATTTTTTCTCTCTCTCTCAGAGAGAGAGAGAGAGAGAGAGATAATCGAATATTCATTGACGAAGCGTTACTAACAGTATAGATTAATATGTCTATTTCTTCCTTTGAACTTACTTTTTATCTTTTTCCAGCTGTAAGAATTATAAAAAAATAAAAAGTAAATTAAACAGAGCTTAAAGTTAATCTACATTGATAGAAATAGACATAAGTAAGGAGTCACAGAGATTAATATAAAATTATTTTTATAGATGTAACGGATGAATTCATTACTGCCCAAACGTACGCATTTTTCGGGGCTGGTTTCGAGACATCTTCCTCTACAATGTCCTATACAATATATGAGTTGGGCGCAAAATCAATCAGTTCAAGAAAAAGTTCGAGAGGAAATTAAGGAAGTCCTTAACAGTAATAACGGAGCAATATATAACACACGATAACATCAAAAAGATGAGCTATTTAGAAATGGTTTTTAAAGGTTTGTTTATCCCTCAAAAAATAATTCTGTAGTAATTCAAGTTTAAGTGAGTCAAGTTTATCTGTAAACATTTGCAAATTTATACACATTCCTTTTCGATAAGATCTCCCGAAAGTGAAAGGCGATAATTTCCGCCAAATATTTTTCGAGCTTCGATAAACTCGATTAAGTATTCGAAAATATCTTTCTGTTAAGTCAAGTAGTGTTTGTGTTACCTTGCAGAGAGTCTCAGGAAATATCCACCACAGTAATGTATCTCACGAGGAAACCTGTAAGGAATTACACTTTTGAGGGGACTAAAATCGATCTACGAAAGGGACTACAAGTGGTTATACCTATTTATGCTATTCATAATGATCCGAATATTTATCCAGATCCGGAAGTTTTCGATCCCGAACGATTTAGCGCGGAAAATATGGAGCAGAGAAATTCCATGTATCATTTACCTTTCGGAGATGGTCCAAGAAACTGTATCGGTAATTTAAGAAACCAATAGATTTATTTTTTTCTCATTTTACACATTATGCGCGCGCGCGCGCACATGCACACATAAGCACTTTACTTGAGAAATAATTGAAACTTTATGCGCTATTTTTTTAGGAACAAGATTCGCCGTTAATCAGACCAAGATTGGTCTAATTAAAGTGCTAATGAATTATAAAATAGACGTTTGCGAGAAAATCCAGATTCCAATTGTCCATGCTCCGCTGAGCTATTGGATGTTGCAACCAACTCACGGTATATTTGTAAAATTGACCAAGCTCGCCTAACATACTAGGATAATTACAACGTCATGTGATTTGTATATGTATTGTGCTATATATATATATATATGTATTATATTTATTAGTAAATTAAGCAATGCAAAATGATGTATATATGGACGTGTCGTGGCCGCCGAGCCGAGCCGAAAGCTATGGCGGCACTGTCACTCTTGGCAGTCGGCGAGGCTCTTTCAGCCTTAGAAATTTCACAGAGCACATATTTTTTTATCGATCGAATGGTGCACAAATTATCTCCATAATTTATAACTACTTTTACACTTCTCTTTATTTAGAAAATATATAGAATATTATCAACTTTTATTTAATTATAAATCATCAGAGAACAATGAAAATTAAGACCGCATGGTATAAAATGCACTCCACTCGATTAGTCATTTTAAAAACCGTGCAAGTAATGTAACAGAGAATTAAATCAGCGCGCGATGCGAAGTTTTAATTTAAAATATAATTTGAAAAACGAGTAAACTGTATGAGTGCAAAATTCATTTATTTAATCATGTTGTATACATGAATTAGATCTTCAGACTTGCTGAATATATGTCTGTTACGAAATTTACAAAAAATTGTTTTCGATGCAGAACAAAACTTATCGTAAGAATTTGACTGAACTTTGCTCGATTCGATGGGCGAATCACGTGCATGATGATTACACCGATCGTATATACAGAAATAACAATTCGATGAATTAAATCGTAACATTATGTTATCAAATATTTCCATATAACAGTTATACGGGTCAATGTCAATAAGAATTCTGCCGTATATAAAAATTCTGTATAATAAAAATTTCTAATAATAGTACGTTACAAATATACATTCCATACCCATCTTCCCATATTGTGTGATGTGTACTACAATACAAAACATATACTTATTTTGATGATTATTGAAAGAGAAAGCAAAATATATGCTATAGTCGAAATGTAAAATATATCTTGACAAGTATCGTTAAAAAAAGGAGGGAGGGGGAGGTATTTATCACAGTAGTCTTGATTCACGTTCACGCTCGTACGCGTTCCTAAGTGTGAAACATCTGGCCGATGATGGAGAAGTTCCTCACGGCGGAACTCATCTCGGCGATATCGACATTCGGGTGCAGACCCGACGCGGAGACGACCGTGGTCGCGTTAGCCGCCGCGTGCGCGTTCATTCGCTGAACATTGTCCATGTAGCCCTTGTTCGCCTGTACATTCAGAGTGCTGTTGATGACATTTAGGTGAGCCTGAGGCAGCGTAGTGATGATAGGAGCGACTACCGAAGAGGTGGACGCCATGGAAATGTCCGCGCCGGTGATCTGCGGAGCCTGACCGTAGGGAACCTGCTGTTGCGCGTTTTGCGGAAGCCCCGGCTGATAATTATTGTACTGGGCCTTGCACTTCTTCTCGTGAACGAACAGACTGCCGGAATGGCTGTACGCGGTGCCGCAGATCTTGCACGCGTACGGCTTCTCGCCCGTGTGCGTGAATCTGTGCTCTTTCAAGTACTTGAGTCGACGGAACGACTTGCCGCAGGTCTTGCAGTGATAGTTCGCCTCGCCGGTGTGCGTGGTGATGTGGGCCTTGAGGGTGCACGATTTCGCGAACGCGGCGCTACAGTAATGGCAGACGAACGGCCGGTCGCCCGTGTGAGTCCTCTCGTGATTGATGCAGTTCGAGTTGGAGGTGAAGCCGCGGCCACAGTACTTGCACACGTGCGGCTTGTAGCCCGTGTGCGTCCTCATGTGGAACATGAGGCCGGTGTTCTGACGGAACGTCTTGCTGCATATGTGGCAGAGGAAACGCTTGAAGTTGGCGTCCTGCTGCTCCTTGGCGCGCTCGTGAATTCGCAGATGCCTGTGCAGCTTGATCTCCTTCTCGAACGACTTGTTACACTCCTCACAGGTGTACGGCTTCGACTTCTCGTTGCTCTTCTCCTGATCCTTGTACGCGCAATTGCACACGGTACCGCAGCTCGCGCAGCCCTCGTCCTGTCCGCCGTGCGTGTTCATCTGATGCTTCATCAGGGACTTCTTCGTGTCGTACGACTTTCCGCAGACCCCGCACGGGAAGCCCTTGCCCTCGTTATCGGAATCCAGCTCCTCTCTTATCCAGGTGTTTATCAGCTTGATGGCCGACTTGTCGTCCGGCGGCTTTTGCGGCTCCGGGCACGCCTTGGTTTCGTCGTGACCGTACCGATCCATGTGGCTCTTGAGCCTGTCCTGCCGGAAGAACTTCATGTTGCAGACGTTGCAGACGTACTTCTTCTCGTCGTGCACCAACAGATGACGTTGGAGCGACCTCTCGGTACGATAACTCTTGCTGCAGTGTTTGCAGCGAAAGAGCGACGCGTCGTCGAACGATTCGGTTTTATCATCGCTGGAGTCGCTATTCATCATATCCGAGTCTCTTTGTTCCACTCTTGCATTGTTACGTTTTCTCAGCTCCCTCGTCGTGCCGTCGTTCTCACTGTGTAACTGACCGTCGTGCGCCTGTGTTTCTTCGTCCTCGTCCATCGTGAGTGACGTCTCAAAAGACTCTGGATTATTTTCCAACTTTCTCTTGTCCCGTATCTCTTTCAGGATGGAAAAAACATCCTTGGGATAGGCCTTCTTGTGAGTATTCAGGTGCCTGACCATGGTGTCGATCTTTCTGAAACTCTTGTTGCAGATCTTGCACGACACCGACTTCGGCTTCTCCTTCGTTCTGTGCAGATTAACGTGCTTACGTAATTTATCCAGACAGAAGAATTGCTTATCACAGCTATCGCATTTGAACTCTTTATCGTTATGGGTCGACGTGTGTCTGTCTAAAGACTTCTTACTGGAATAAAATCTATCACATTTCTGACATTTATATTGTAATTCGAGCTCGGACGTTCTCTCCATCCTGCCGTGGGCGTTTCTCGCCTTCGTCTGATACTCGCCGTCGCTGCTCTCGCGTTTGACGTTCACGCTCTTCTTGATATATCGTCTCTGTCTCTCCTTGTAATTCTTCAAATTTTCTATAGACGTGACCCTTTTAAACATAGCTAATCTCCTCGTTCTATAAAGATCCTTTTTAGCTATTTTGTCATGTTCTACCTGTTTATATCTACTGCCGCAGTCCAAGTCCATTTCGCTGTCTACTAGAACATCCTGCTTGATTTGTTCGAAAGCGTCCGGTATTTGTCCTTGTCTCATGACGTTTGATTGCAAGGTATTCTTCTCTACGTTAACTTCACTGTCCACACTTGGCTCTGTATTATCCTCCGAATTGATTGCACCCAAGATAAGAGATTGCTCAGTTTGACAACATTGATCCTGCAAAGCAAAAGAGATACAGTTTGACAGCCTGAAATTATTATTTTACTCATATAGAAGCAAAATACTACTTTTGTAGGAATGCGGTTGCCGACGACGTCTGTCCTCGAGGCTTTCCCGTACAGCTTCCTGAGTTCAACCTCAGCTTTCTGACATTGTTTCCTCAATTCGTAGGCGACGTTGACTTTTATCACGCACTCGAGGCAGATGTTAGCGGGCAGGCCGTCGTCTTCCAGGACCTGGATAAGAAAAAAAAAGATTGTCTCGCGGTCCGCATGCTAGGTAAACAGGAGGTGCAAGTGGAAAACGAACCTCCACGCCGCAGCATAACTGCAGCTTCTCCGACAGCCCAGAGGAGGAGTCGTCGGGACCGTCCCAGTTCCTGCGAAAGATGCACTGGTTGTTGTGGTCGACGGTCAGGCAGACGCGGCAGAGGCTGGTGTCCGGATTCATTCGCGTCAACATTCCGCTGTCGATCTGCATGGGGAACGTGTGCGGACGAGCTTCAACGAGCTTCCTCCCACTTTTCTCCGTCGTCGTCGTCGTCGTTTCCAGGGAAGCACGGGTGGGCCAAGCGTTCCAGGCTTGGAACAACGTTTTTTCACGAACTAGGCGATCCTCGACGCGACGTCATCGTCGGGGACACCGCAATCCGCAATGCTGACCGCCACACAAGCACGCGTCGTCGCTGGTCGTCGCTGACTTCTTTTTTTTCTTCTCTTCTCTTTCCCCCGGTGCGTCCCCTGGACCTGGACTGGACGCGGTAGTAGCCTCTTCAGCGCGGCCTGCTGTCGCTCGTTCGAACTAGGCTGTCAACTGCGGTTGTGGTTAGGTTAGGTTTTCTCGGCCCAGTTTGACACAATTTGACATTTCGAGGCATGTTGTAGCCGACGACGTCCCGGTCCATCCATATAGTTTATTCGTCGTCGATATGCCTGTAAGTTCTCGCACCTTGCGTCAGCATGAACGTGCGGTGTCTCGAAGTAAATGCAGCAACGCGGAGCGTTACTCCGTTTAACATAACCAAAGTGTGGTGTCACTTCTTTCTCAGGCCCAGATTTCTACCGTTATTTCTGTCTCTATTTAACATTCGCTAAATTAAACATTCTCGCGTACAACTTACGTTACTTGGATGACAAACGATCCTCGAATACGGAATAGTAATGCCCATCGAGCGTATTGCACAGTTTGGGATCAACCGGATTAGTCATCCGTCTCGTTTGTGATACCCTGAGTAGGCTGAGTATCTCCTGCTTATTATTGTTTAAATGTTTTAGGCGTATCATTCGAGCTTCACGAAGAGCCATGGCACCATCGGGAACATGGCCTTGCTGCCGATCAAAACCACATTCAGGGGTCCCGCGCCACCTTTCAACAACAAAGAGCAGGACATCATCGACGAGGCGTTATATTTCTTCAAAGCAAACGTGTTCTTCAGGACGTACGAGATCAAGGTAGTACATGTTAAAAGCTCAATTTTGTCGCGAGACAATACAACTCCAATTGTCAAGTTGTGCTTTGGTTGCAGAGCGAGGCCGACAGAGTTTTAATCTACATCACTCTATTCATTACCGAATGTTTGAAGAAGCTACAAAAGTGCGCGACCCAGCCGCAAGCCATGAATGAGATGTTTTCCCTTGCTATCTCCAAATTTGACGTCCCCGGTGATCCTGGCTTTCCCTTGAATTCCGTATACGCGAAACCAAGCAGCCCTGCGGAAGCTGGTATGTACCGAACTCGTTGAACACGCGTAGAAGTTAGTAAATAATAGTAATCGGTAAAGATCGTACGTGTATTTCCAGATAATATAACGTTACTTTCAACTTTCAGATCTTATGAGGCAGTATCTTTATCAAATCAGGCAGGAAACGGCTGCTAGAATTGTTGAAAAAGTATACGGCGAGGATGGGAAACCGAGCAAATGGTGGCTCTGTTTTGCAAAAAAGAAATTCATGGACAAGTCGCTGTCTGGACCCGGTCAATGAGTTATTTCCTTTATAAATTGTTTTGAAAATGTGCACGATTGAAAAATAAAGCGGTTAAAAAAAAACCATTATCCGTTTCTCGTCACACATTTTCACTTTGTTTTATTACAAATGCTTTTATAGAAATTTCGCGAGATCATATACGAATATGTGGTACAGAGAAAGGGAAACACGATACCAAAGTTTTACAAGTTTTAGGAAAGAGATATTTATTTTTTTTTTTACAGAATACACCACGATATTGATACAACGTAAAGCGTAGCAATAAAATGATGTATCTTGCATTGCGGAGGTTACAAACAAAATAATTATCGCTTTCTGCGGAGAGATAATGTGTTTCGTCTCTTCCAGGCCGCGCGGCGCGAACCACCGATCGTTTGCGAATAACGATGTCCTTTACCTAATCCACGAGAGCTTCTGCCGGCGGAAGTTTTACCACGGAGCTCGCGGTGCTTGTGCACGGCGTCGCATATCCAATTTACCTTAGGATCATTGCGAATTGCCTGAAACAAAGGTAGATGTTAAAAACGTGTGACGAACAAATCCCTAAAAAATGATTCTCGAAATTTATGTTGTGTTCAGACATCCAAGGAAGATAAAGAATCATGTAATTAGTTCATTGGTGATATAAAGTGTCATCATATCAAATGTGAAAAAGTATATCGAATATTTGATATATCATCGGATATATAATAGTAATAAAATAATAATTTTACTTTTTAAGAAACTTTTAAAAGCTATAAATTGATTTTGAATATTGACCTTGTGGGCAGGATCGACCAGAATAACTTCATAGTATTTGTACGAAGAGTCCTGAGCTACCCAATAGCTGTTCAGTACTCGCAATCCACCGCACCGGCGGCCGACGCGTTCCTGCAAATAAATATTCTTAAGTGAAGAGACCTGTTAAAAAGAAAGGTAATCTTCGAACTAACGGCGGGGCTTCAGACATCCAAGGAAAAAAAAATCAACGTTATTCATTAAAAAAAAAACGTTTGTCATTTTTAGAAGTATTATATGATAAGATTTAAGATTCTGTTCGGTTGGCATTAATTAATACTAATAAAGCTATTATTTCTGCATGTCTGTGATCAGAGGTACAGCTGTTTCCCCATTCTAATGTAAGAGTGGTGCATGGTACAATTCATCATAGAGATTTCCAAGATTCTTTTTGCGCAATTTAACTGTGCATATTTCAACATCTTACCTCGGCAACCGACTGCAGTTTCCTGGTTGGTTTCAACTGATTGACACCGTGGCTCTTGGGCTTGCCATAAGTCGCGCCCTTGGGAACTGGACGCTTGCGTCCACCGCGGCGCACGCGGATTCTGAAGATAACGAAGCCTGCACAAAAATAAGATATCGCGTTTATTTTCCATTTACGATTATGTACACTGTCGCGTAAAGTTAATTCGTCAAATATATCAGTAGACATTAGATAGGTATTAGTCTCTCCACAAAACTGTCAGAGTGGTGCACGTCCAAATTCATCATTTAATGTTCACGTAGAAATTGTCATGCATTCCTGATGCTAGAATAAGGTGGTTCGGTATAACTGCATAATCACATTAAAACTACTCATCAATTTAGATGTAAAATAAAACGGATTCACAGTCATGTGGAGCCATATGCTTTCTTCGTGAAATAAAAAGTGTACAAGACATCTAAAAAAGAAAGAAATAATTCAGCAAATGTATACCATGTCTCCACGACTGCTATAAATTGCCAGACGCTAAAAACAAGACTGTTTTTCACTGTATGCACCTGAGAAGTAGACATCGTATAAATGTTAAATTGTTGGCTCTTAAATATCTTTAAAACTGGATATCAGTAAAACAGAAAATCGGTTAAACTGAATTATTTTACGCGAGTATGCTTTTTCATCGGACGAACAATCGGCCAGATTCTTACCTTGCTTGGCTTTGTAACCCAAACGGCGGGCCTTATCTGGTCTGGATGGTCTAGGAGCACGGTGCATCTTGGTCAACTGGCGGTACTGCCAGCATCTGACGCGCAGCAAGAAGCGGAGCACGTCGCTCTGCTTCTTGCGATACAGTTCCTGCATATACTTGTACGCACCCATCGCGAATCCCTGATGGTACAAATAATGAATACATGATTAGAATGCATTACACGTGATTCCTGCGCTACGAAAATTTCATTTGAACAATTCTCTCTCTCTCTCCAACGAAAAGCGTGCACGTTTGAATCGTTATTTTTGTCGGCGATGCTTCGCGGAGCGCGTTCGAGGAAGAGAAACGTCGAGCACGAGTGCGGCGGCGGCGGGCATCTCCTCGAGGTTAGGTTAGCGTTTCCGTTGCGGCGAATAATAATCGAACGACGGGAAAATCGACGAAAAATATGAAGGGATTTTGAATCGGGTAGTCCGATGAACAATCTGCCCGCCTCCCGACACTTGTGAAATCTAGGATGTCTGTAATAAAACGCGATTTCCAACACGTATCACTCACCCCACGCGAGAACAGAAGGAAAGAAGTCCGGCTTTCGCTGATGGGGACAGATGGGGGATGGCGATGGCGGCGCCGCTGCCGCTCTGCTCCTGCTCTGGCGCTCTACAAGAACAAGATGACGCGTGCTCCACGTCACTCCCAGAGACCTCTGAAATGCGAGGCGAGAATCGCGTGCGCGAACATCCGTCGATATCCGAGACAAGATGGCGGCCATAAAATATTACACCGGTTGTCCGGTTGTTGCACTGACATAACAGGTCAGCATGACGAGTTGCCCATTCGTACAAGCGCGCATGGTTGTTCAAGATATATGTATATATGTATGTATGTATGTACACATGAATGTATATGAGTATATATGCGATTTATGATTCTCGCAAAAAGATTACCCAGACTGTATCGATATATGCAGAATCTGGGTCAAGCTTAAATTTATGTCGGAATGAGAAAACACGTCGCTCTTATAATTTCGACCCCAATTATATATCTATAACTAACGCAACGCGAAAGCATATATACTACGTGATCTCCAATTCTGATAATAAACGAGCATATTCTATGCTTTTCATAAACTTAATTATATAAAATTACATACAAGAAAATTCTCCTCTCAAATATGATATACGAATTCACTACAAACTTGGGATAACTTGGCAACCAATCAAATATTATCGATAACGATAGGAATTTTTGAAATATGCAAGACATTTTACAAACATAAAAATTATTACCAAGCAGATTGGTAATTTTTGAAAAATTATTGAAATTTTACTGTATATTTTAAGTAAAATTAATTAAAGCATATTTTATATTTTATTATAATAGATGTAAATATTTTTATATTATAGTAGATATATTAATCAGAATAACTCGCATAAAATTCTTCGTAATATATGTTATCCCAGCAACTACCATGATTTTCAAAGTAAATTCTAAGAGAAAATTCTCTCTGTGTACATACAATTCCCTTCAATTACTCTTTCTTCTTTTTTTTCTTCTTTTTCTTTGTCTTTTTCTTCTTCCTTTAGGCTCCAATATAAATTTATTTTTATTCCATCTTTCTCACTTTTCATCATTGTTTTTCTTGTTACTTATATTTGTATATCTGATAATAGATAATAGATAATAGATAATATCTGATAATAGATAAAAATAGTTTCTGTTCATATTCATTTATTCATTTATTACAGATACCTATAAGAAGACTGTAAAAGTGATATATTATTATATACGCAGATTTTATTTTTTTCTTCTTCATAACTTTATTCCTGCAATCTCCGATATTTGCAACCCCCTTTTTTATTATTACTTTTTTTTCTTTCTTATTTATGTTTGATAAGAAATAATTAAAGAGATAGTATTTTCTGTTAATATCTCGTCCTATTATTTTATCATATCGCGCGTAATAAATCGCTACTGTATTTTTAGAAGACGTGAAATAACTATAATTAATTATTCATTTGTTATTTAGATACTTATATATAAACAAACTGTAATAAGAGCATTTTTATACGTAGATTTTACTTCTTCCCCTTCATAACTTTTTAATCTCCGGTCTGAATTTACTTTCAACCCCTCTTTTTTCATCATTATAGCTTTACTTATTTATATCTGTTAAACAAAAGAGATAGATGTTAATATTTATTCTCATGTGTAATGCGCGTAATAAATTACTACTATATTTTTTAGATGACATGAAATATTTCTATAACTATTATTAGATATCTTACAAAGGACTATATAACTTATACGCAGATTTCACATTTTCAGAATTCTTTAAAAATGTACCTATAGGATTTTTTAATTTTAGAATAATTTTGGATAATTTCTTTCATGTCTCTCTTATTTTTTTATCTCCTTACTTTCGATTTTATTCAAACATATTCCGTTCATCTCAAAGCATCAAATTTTTTTCATTCAATTTTGGTTTTTTTTTTCAGAGCGAAATCACTCAAGAAGCATCCATTTCATTGCATTTCTTCCAACAACAATCTCTCGTTCTATCGATGATAAATTCTATCTCTTCTGCAATTCTAAATAAAGCAAGAGAATATATTATTTCAACGTCAATACTAAAATGAAAGGGAAAAGAAGAAAGAAAGGGGAATGGTGAAACATGACGTTGTTGTGTAAGAAAGAGATGTACGTGTCTACCACGTCCACGTCTTTGCCGTCTCACCTGGTTGCACCCCCGTGGAAGAGTCCGCGTCTCGACGAAACGGCGCGGTCGCAATATCGAGCGACCCGGTGACCTCTCCGGCCGGTGGAATTGATTATTTTCAGGAGAGCGCGAGAGAGGTCCCCCCTTTGAAATGTACGTAGCGTCGGCTAGGCATGACGCCGGGCTAAGTAGTCCGTCATGGAGAGTCGCTCGGGCAGCATAAAGGACCCGATGTATTATCCGGAGAACGACGGCACGTCGAGCGGCGGCGGCGGCAGCGAGCAACAAGACAAGAGCCAGCGCAGCTCCCTCAACAGCCAGGAGATCAGCCTGGACGACCCCAACGCGCTCAAGGTACCGCGCAAATTCATCACCAACTGGCGGCAGGCGTGCGACCGTACCAAGGACCGGACCAAGGACCTTCTGAAGAGATGGCGAACGACCAGCAGCAACGTCGACGAGATCGCGATCGCGCCCGTCGTCGTCCCCGAACAGCTGGAGCAGCCCAGCTGGAGCGTGCACGTCTGGAGTGAGTAACTCTCCGAGTTATAAGTCTCTCGAGCAAGCTTCTTAATTTGTTTAATTAATCGCGGCTTAATCCCGCAAAGTCCTATTTTTTAACAGTACTTAAAAAATCTTTTTATTAAATTTGTTTCAAAAATTTGAATTTTTATTTTGACAAGATAAGTATTATGAAAAATATCAACTTTTTTTTTTTACTTTTTTTCTATATTTTTTTATAGAAAAAAAGGGAAGTTACTGTTTAAGTTAGAAATTACAAGTGCTTGGGTGAATAACAGAGGCAAATCTCTTTAAGGCATGAAAAGCTATATTCGCCGAATTTATACAAATAATATAATGATTTATTTTAGTAATGTCGATTTATTCCATTAAATATTTAGTAAATAATTAAATTGTTATTACTGCCTAGTTCATTTATTTATAAATAATATATTCAGATTATTAATCAGTTTCCGTTATCTCGTGGCAATGAGATATATTGATAGTCTAAATTAAAATTAGTTATATAATGAGAATTATCGTGATTTATAGCGACCTGGGTGAGCCGCTTTCCGAGTGACGACAGTTTATCCGCCTTTGACTTCAGTAAAAGCGGAGGCTCGGAGGCCTTAGCTCTCATTCAACGTGATAAATTCACACACTTTTTTACGCACCTCTTAGACCACGATAAAGACGGTTACATCAGCAGGAAGGATTTTACATTATTCTCCGAGGTAGTGTTCGCTTTGAAAAAAAAAAACTCGATTTTTACGAAACTCATATAGGAGTAATATAAAAATCTTTCTTTACTTTCTCTTCTACATTTCTATGAGAAAAGAAAAGAAGTCTGTAATGAAATCACACAATAAATTTGTAGATTTGAACCAATTATATGTATATAAAATTTTATTGTTTTTGATTTGTAATTGCATATCTATGTAACAAAGTCGAAAAACATCGAGTCGATATAAAAATAATACTTTTTTTCGCCTCGAAAAGCGTTTGAGAAGATTTGCGGACTGGTCGTGGAACGGTCCGGAGTACCTGAGGCTTCTGGAGATCGAGAATGGATTTGCCGGATTGATCCTTCAGAATAGGAAAGGGCCCGTGGAGCCGGATAAAAAGATCAATCTCGAAGATTGGCTGTCCTCGTGGGCGCAGATCGTCGCACCGCCGGACGGTGCCAGTTACAACGATATGCCATTCTGGATCAAAGTCATGCCCAGAGTGTTTTTCCTCGCCATAAACAGCTCCGGGAACGGGATGATCAGCAGGAAGGAACTCGCGGCCTTCTACGGATCCGTGGTCGGTCTGGACACCGACAGGATAAACAAGTGCCTGGACATCGCCTACAGCTCTATGACTTCGGTTAGCTAAGTCCATAAAATAGCTTTCGTAAAAGCAATTATCGATCAAAAGTACAATTTGAGAACGGCTAACTTTTCTGTGTAAATTAGGAAAATATTTTTTTACTTCTTTAACGCGAAAACTTAAAAAAAATAAAATAAAAATGAGGAAGAGCTTAAGATTTGTAAGATTAAGAAAAGTCATAATTTTATGAGATAAAAAAGTTTTATAGATTTTTTTAAATTCTTTATTAAATTCTTATTACTTCTTCATAAGAAATTAATTCGAAATTTATTAATAACAATAGAAAAAAATTTGTTCCAGAATGGAGACCATCCTCTCGGCTGGGTGCAGTATCAGTTAGTGTTCGCCAATTTTCTGTTCGGCCGCGGCCCTTTCGGCCCGGGAGAACATTTCCTGGGCATGACGGACTCCTGCATGATTCGCGGTAATACCATACCGTTCCCGATCGATTATTCCGCGATGAACACACCGCGGGACAAATTAGAGGTGTACAGTCCCCATTGCAAAAGCAACAGGCGAAGCGTCGTAGTCTAACGGTGAAGTCATCGTGAGAGAGAGAGAGAGAGAGAGAGAGAGAGTTCCTTCTGGATTAGTGATGCAACGTGCACATTCATTCCTCGAGTGCCTATAATACCGTGTATCATATGCCGTATATGTGTTTGATACGAATTTAGTCAATCGCGGAAAGATCTCGATGTGAAAAAGGATTGAAGGAAATTATAACGTCCATCTTGCACAAGTATTTTGACGTACCTACAAAAAGAGTTCGATGATAAGAATTAACGGTACCGCATCGTAATACACCATCACACTGCCATTTACCTTATGGGAATATTATATGTATATTATATCCCTCACACATAGCAAATGTGTGTCTAATTTTAGGTAGAATAATATGTAGAACACAAAGAGAATTAACTTAATTGATTTAAAAAATAAAAGAAACACGCAATCGATTAACGTCGAAATTTTCGCCAAGTGGTTTATCTCCACGCGTAGTAGAAAAAAAGGACTGTATAATTAAGTACTTACAAAATTTATTTCAAGCTCTTGGCACTTAGTACTTCTTACACGTCGAAGTCACCGCGACACATGGATGATATTACGTGAGAGAGACATGACTTTTGCGGAACATATGTATATCGATCATCGACGCGTAACGACGAGCGCGTGTCTATGTAAAACGATTATCATGGTTCTGAATAATGAGAAAATAACGACGACACTCTCTTTTCGGTTATCCACATATCTATATTAAATATTTATATAAACAGCTCTGTCGTCCTCCCGTTTCTCTCTTCTTCCTCCCACCCTGTCGGTCCTACGTGTAATAAGGCATGTACGGAGGCACTGGATCACATAATACTTTCGAACATCGATGTATCGTTCATCGTCCCCGAGGCAATCGCATCGTTGCGCACGACGACGGCGGAGATTCAATAAATGCACCAACAGTGGTTATGACAATCAGATATTCTAGTACTTTGGTATTTTTTTCCTTGTTTCTTTCTTTTCTTTTATATTGTCTTGGCCCATGCCGCCAGCACGTACAACTCGATTTCGCACTCGTTCGTTCCCCTCTGGATCTTGAAGAGCCCGTCCTCTCCCCAGCTGCGTCCCCAGGAGTTCACGACCAGCTGAAGAAGAGATTAAATTTGAGTTTATTTAGAATTTCAAATCTCGAGACAATTAGCGACGTGTCCAAAAGTTGAGGAATCCTTGCAATTCAACGATACGTATTAAAAATGTTTCACTGTGATCTTCTTTCTCTCTCTTCTTTTTAGAGACTGTTACGAACGTTATCACGTAGCTGTTTGATACGGCATAAACTTACCCAATATTTGAGCGGTGGACCGCGATAAGACGTCTCCTCGCCCCAGCCGATTATTCTCACCGAGTGATAACCGGAATCGTGCAACTCCGCGCTTCGAGAGTGCTTGTATATCCCGCTCTTGTAAATGAAGAAGTCCTGATAGACTCTCATGGTAGCTGCGAAAAGGCGAACGTTACTTCACAATGTTCTCTTAACGTCGTACAACATTACGCCATCTTCCGCTGGACATAACGATTCTAAATGTCAATACGCATTTTTAGAATTTCGACTAACGCGCGATCGTCAGATTGTGAGTTATGGCGGCTACCTTGCACGGGTCCAGAGGTCAGGATCTCCTGCATAATGTCAGTCTCGTTGCCCAGGCGGTAGGCCGGGCCGACCTTGTACAATTCTGTTCTCAGCGGGTGCGATGGGTTTCGACAACCGGCGGCATTTAGGTTGCTTCTCTTACGCAGTCTGCATTGATCATTCTTGCCGGTCCAAGCATAACAGTCCTCGTCCACCAGTCTACGACGGGAGAATTAATAAATTAGTAAATTAATAACGCGCTAAACAGAAATTCGTCATCGCGCGTTATAGAATACAGCATATAAGCCTAAGGCGTATTTTTAGACACATCGAATAAAATAATAATCTAATAAAGGATTGATCTCTTCTGACCAATCTATTGCAGAATCAAAATGAATCTATTTTATACCTACTCGCAGGTAATATATACTAAAATAATGAAATCTTTTTGATCAAAGTTGTGTATACAGGGTGTCCTTGAACTCAGTGCCAAAATTGGCACAGCGGCTTTAGCACGTGAAAACAAGTTGAAAATGATTAATAAACATTAATAAACATACGATGAATGCAGCATATATACATTTTTGGCCACAAACATAGAATGACGAATCGTTTCTTCCAGGTACGTTCTATGCCGAATAAATATATGCCGAATAAATAACATATGTCCGAATCCGAACGGTTTCGGAGTTACCTAATAACTTCGAAACCGTTCGCGGATTCGGACATATGTTTATTAGACATTTTCGACCTGTTTTTATGTGCCAAAGCCGCTTTGGCACTAAGTTCAGGAACACCCTGTACAATTAAAAACAGAGAACATTATTCAACACTTTTAAAAAGAAAGAGAATCTCGGACTGTAAAAAGTACCCGAATTTTCTCAGGAAGAGCCAGGCGCGGTCGAGATAGCCGCCTCTGCAGCCTTGTTGTCCCCTGTTGTTGCAAGAGAGCAGATGCTGAGCGCTCAGATCCACGTTCTCGGCGCCTTTGCTCATAATCGAGAATCTGTCGGACGCGACGTCGGCCGTGGACACGGCCCAGGACGCGCCGCACCATCCTTGATCGTGGACGCCGGATATGTCGCGCGGCCAGCGCGTCCTGGAGTCGAACTCCCGTGGCAGCGCATCCGGATCGTAAATGCGTCGTACCGGGTTCATTTTGTACACCTACGTAAAAAAAAGCAGTAGCTTTAAGCGAGATATGACCCTGGGCCCTTTTTGATCGCGTTCCAATTTACCATGTATACGACGGATCTTATTTACGATCGGGGAAAGAAAAAAGGATATTCGCGTCCTCGGGCACTGAATTTCAGGTACTTCAGAAAATTAAAGGTTTCCGGCGTTGCCCGCGAGCAACGTGTTGGGCGATCTCCTATTCATAGAAGCCCCGCAGCAAAGTACAAAGGATATCACTTCAACCGTGAAACTTTAACTTTGGTCGCAACTGACCTAATCTTACGAGGCAGTTTTGCGTCTATACGCAGCTATCACGTGTTAAGAACAAGGTTGCCTCACTTTGAATCCGACGAGGTATAAACGAGAAAAGTTTGTGTAATTCCGCTATATAAAAAATTTTCTACGGCGTTTTTTAAATCTGTGTCTTCCTGAATAATTTATGTCTTTCTCTCAAATAACGTATTTCGCCGTGATAAAGATGTAACGAAGATTTATTGGGGAATATTACGCGAATATTTTACGACAATTTACATAAGACTGATCGACTATTTAAGCCGCGGATCGCCGCGATGGCGACTCTCGGGTATACTTACGGATTGCGAGGGATTGAGAGTGCCCAGGCGAAGTTCCACGCCATCTCGAAGCGTCCTTCCCCAGAATTCGGAATAATTGCCCGCTTGCCATCCCAAATTGAATTCTTGCAGGTTGACCTCCTCCATCAATTCCGGCTCGATCAAGCACCGATTCTCCTCGCAGAGCACTTCGGCGCGCTGACCCAGCGAGGAGCATTTACTATAATATAAATTCAACTTGCAAGATGCGCGTGTTTTTTTTCCCCCTCACTCGTTGTTTATATTAAAAAAGGAAAGGGAGATGTTACCATGTGTTACAATTAACTTTTAACGTTTGCCCGTGATGGTACTCCCTTCCCTGGAAGGAACACGACATTCCTGGAACAACACGAGATTTGGAGAATAACTCACATCGTATCAATAATAAAAATATAAACAGTTACATTATAATTCCGATTACCCACTTGGGACTTACTTTCTTTATACGCAAGGTAGATTTAATTTTATACAAATACATTACATAAATTATTATATATTAGTATAATATTATTGTATTTAAATATACGTGTCTAAATTATTTTTATATTTATACTTCAATTATACGCACTCCTTATCTCCCCAGGCTCCGAGATGTTCGGGGCGATCCCTCTGCAATGGTACCAGTAATCCGGACAGCAATCCTCTTCGCGGGTCCGGTTGCAAAAGTCGTCGCAGTAGCACAGCGTCTTGAGGATCGGCGCGCTGCATTCATCCTGTCGTCCTGGACAGCAACTGCCTCCGGGATACCTCGAGGCGCAGTACGGTCCCGGCGGCAATCCAGAATAATCCGGGACGCCTCTCACGACCGAGGGTAAGAACACAAAGGCGATGAACACTAAATTTTGGCAGTGTGCGGTCCACATCCTGGAAAGGACCATTTTATAATGAAAATACCATATTTCGTTAACATTTCTTTAACACTCTTTCATAGCATTCGTTCTAAATACTATATAATATGCACTTCGCTTTAATTTCACGACGTACTTTTATCTAATTTCAATTGAATCTCACGAAACTTGTCAGTCTTTTCGTTAACTTCGCGCGTAACTTCGAGCCAATGTCGCGTAACCCAGGTGTGCTCGCTCACGCGATATGTGGGGGTTCGGTAACAACTGGCAATTGACAACAATAAACGCTGCCAGGAGCCTGCAATGTTGGGGCCGGCGCGGCGCAACGGCGAGACGCGTCATCCCGTCTGCTTTGGAACGGCTTCAAGGTGTTGGCCGCTTAAATGCCGCACGATTCGTCATGAGACATTCTAGAGGGAATGATGGAAGTCTTTCCTTAGGCTTGTGCAATGTCGCCACGCGTAACATTTTGCCGAACAAACCCCGCTCGATCTCTCTCCTTGACTTCTGGTTCTTTTACTTTATAGCGTGTGCATATAGGCGCGAGAAATCGACCGAATAATTATTATGAAGCTGGATGTTTAGCTGGCTGTGGAAGTTTAGGATAATATTCAATGTCGTATATTATCCGAGGATTTAGAGATTTGTGTCTTTGTTCTTTTAAGATATTTAACCCTTTGATACTTATTATCTTCTTTATTAATCTTATGTTAATATTATTAAAGATTAAAAGTAATTAAAATAGTTAATTAAAAATAGCTTAATATTAGAACTGCTGATGATTAATTCTAATGTACATACGTATACCTACCTTTGTAATAAGAGAGAAATTAAATTGCTCAATTTAATCTGCATTTACAATAAAAATCATGAAGAATCTCAGAAAATATAATACAATGCGTTATAAATTTGAACAATTTAAAAAAAATTATAAACAGTTACTTGCAATTGCTTTGCTGGTTCTCGTGTTAATAACAGCTTCAAAGCTTAATTAATTTCTTGTCGGTAAAGTGAACGTATAAATCAAGAAACTTAACAACCTACAATCAGATTGAAACAATTCGTTCGACGACAACGATTCAACCGGGTTTCGCCGCGGCAGGGATGAGCTTAACATCAGTTGCCCGCGTTGCCCGAACGTTCGGTTCACACATCGTCTATTATGGATCACGTAACTCTGAAACGAGTGTCAGCCGAATCAGCTGCATTATAATATTGATGAAATTTACCAGACTGGAACGAGGATCGTGATTTCAGCTTCCTGAGCCCTGACAGGCGCACATCACGCTTGCATAACGATACCGATTTTCCGGTATCAACTTAATTGATACTTAATTAAATTTAAATATACACTTTGCTAGAATACAAATGCACACACAGAATTACATTTCTATAAGGAATAAGCGTTTTGCTCGAAAAGAAATGAACATTTAATAATAAACTCTAATTGCTTCTGACTTGGACAACTGTCGCACCTCATTGAACAACCTAAGTCCTTCTTAAGATTAAAAAAAAATTTATTGGAAATTAGCCCTGAGAAATCGCGGGACGCGCGGCGCATTCGCGAAAATTTACATAATCCGTATAACATTCTTATAATACATGGAGCGCAAAATTATTCTACTCAACGATGCGTACTCCGATGTGTGCTCCTCCGTTCTACATGCTTCCGAGAACTGCATATCGGCAGCCGCTTCTCTGTGAGCGTATAGACGGAAGGATCACGCGAGCTGTCCCCGATCGCGCGGGCTCTTCGCGCGAGAGACGAGCGCGTTCATTGAGGAACGGGCAATTAATGCAAATAATCCCAGCGCGCGGCGTGGGGCGCGGGAACGCGTGAATACAAGTAGGTCGTTTGTTTGACCCGTTCTTTCTTCCCGAGACGCCACAAAGTGTCCTCAAGTCGCCGTCGTCGACGCAATAAACGATAATTCACCCACAAACGACAAGTGTGCAAATGAAAAAAAATAACAGAAAAATTATACCAGGCAACCGCCTGACTGAGGAGTACAAATAATATTAATCAGCGTAAAAACAAAAGCAAACGAAAGATCGTAAAACTCGAGTTAAGACCCTGCGAGAGTTGAATAAAATTATATGGGCACAACGCGGTGCGCGTCTACGAGACCGGCGACAGCTGACCCATATGACATCAACGTAGCATCGCGCCCTACGAAGGTCACAATAAGGACATGCGACAGACGGAAAGAACGTGTCAATTAAAAACTACGAAGTCTAAATTTAAGCGAGCTTGCGACCGACGAGCAATCCGAGATGCATCGTCGACGAGCTCTCTCAAGTTATAAAAAAAGTTATAAAAAAATTAATAGAAGTTAAAAGAAGAGACTCGATAAGAGTTCATTCGGCGAATTTATAAATCACCGGATATCTGCACGCGGAATCTCGGAGAGTTGAATTTGCATTTTGAGGGCCTTCTCTCCGGCGGCGCGAACGTCTTGGAGCCTGTGCGTTATTTCGTCTGTATATGGAGCACACGTGAAAAGAATAATTTAGAATGCGCCGCGTTAATCAATGTCTCGGTTGCTCATTGATACGCAAATTCCCCGCGATTGTGTCACTCGCGATAAGGGGATAATAAACAGAGAGAAGTCGGTCAGCCGCGTTGAGAGGAAAAAGAACGGCAAAAGAGGAACGGCATAGAAGTGTTTACAAATGTTCCCCAGGGTTGATCGATAACAAAGTCGTAAAGTGAAATGCGCGAGTGGCCTTCGCGCGCTCTCGCTCATCTGTCCGGAGGAGCGAGCCTCGCATCAGCGGGAGCGATTTCTGGACGCGGTCCAAAGTTTACATCATTCGCGGGCGTGATGTATTTCGCGATAACGGGTCCCGCGAATATCGAATCACCCCGGACGCGTTATTAGGTAACAAACGTTCGCGCTCAGCGCGACGTTGGCACGGCATGCACCGGCGCGGCGGCATGCGCGGCGATAGCGCTTTATAATTTCGATGCACTTGAAATAGCAGTAATAGCACGCCGAAAGTCCCCCGCTATTTTCGTTTTATCGCAGCTGGGACCCCGCGGCGCGGCGCGCGGCGGCTGACCACGCACGGTGCGAGACTGGCCAACGAGCCGTAATTGCCAGAATGTTATAGACCGGCAGTTACAATAATACGAGCTTCGGTCGAACATCACGGCCGAGGAGTCTAAGACCGATGGTGTCTAAATGCTCATTAATGTAAGTGGAGTTGACACACTGACTGGAGACGGACAGTTCGTTTAACCGGTCGGTTTCGAGGACTGGCGCGACTCCAGGGGTATTTCTAAGGTTACCAAGGTTAAGACACACGGCTCTGGTCTAGGGCCTCTCCGATTCAATGAGCCCACTTTAAAGTCAGCCTTGAAAATAGAGTCAATTTAAGGTTCCCTTCGCCGCAGGGAAAATCGCAGATTGTATATTTTTAGCGCTGCCCCTTTCTCTCCCTCGACATCCCATAAATTCCCTCCACCGAAAGGGTCGGGTCAACTTATATAACTTATAAACGGGAGAGTGTATTCTTCTCTCTTTTTATGACGGTTGTTCTCGAAATATATCCAATTCATTGGATGATAAATAATTGATGATGAGTGAAAATAATCTTGACTTGTAATTCCAAATGAATTTGTCGTTTTAGCGATTTTTAATATATATCAGACATTTTCACATATCTTCTCGTTTTTGTATCAATGTGGAATTTACATAGAAAGAAACAAATAATTTCGTCTATCAATCTAATATTTCGTGAAATTGCCCTCTAAATTGGCCCATCTCATCGGAGTATTTCTCTTTTTATGTCAATTTTCCTCAAAATATATGTCCGATCAATTACTCTTAAATTTAAAGTGCAAAGTAAACTTTTTATTTGACGGTTTACAATATGTGAGATATTTTCACTTTTCAAATAAAATTCTTTCATTTTTTTTTTATCAGTATAAAATACATAAAGAAAAGAATGATTTTATCTATCAGTCTGATACTTGGTGAAATTACTTGATTGGCTCTGTGGACCACCGTGCAAGCATCGCCGATCGATTGTACATCGTACATAATTCTTCCTTCGGCACGGGCCAATTTCGTTGCCGGCCAACTATCAACTGGCACGCACAAAAATCAGGCCGTAGGGCGTGTTAGATAACGCGATTCGCGTAACGCGTAATATTAAGCGACCGTTTATCGCCGCTATTATCATCCTTTACCGCATAACAAAGCGCTCTTGACCCGTTTAGCCTCATTAACAGCAAATTCATGATGCAGCCGCGCGCCGCGGTGTGATCCTGCCCACCTACAACGATCAGACGTCCGCACGAACATTAATTATTCCGCGTGAACTTCTTTTGTGTCTGATTTGCGCATGACGCGGTTCGAGCCGCAATATTGTCCGGTATGAATGCGAATATAAGGAAGCGCATGTCGTTTACAGAAATACCATTTTTGCACTTACTCGCTGTCCCATTTTCCGCGTTGCAATCCTTCCGATCTATCTGCTCGCGCGATTATTTGTTTTGCGTCATTTTTTTATTTTACACATTATTATAATTTTCTTTGGCAAAGAGATTGCACTGTTAAAATATTAAAGGATATTTAAACCATATATCTTGAGTTAAATAACATATTGTTATGTTTAACTGCAATATATGTAGAATTTTATTATTTTAACATAAAACAGTATTATTTTAACTTTACTGGTTTAATTAAATTAACGACATATTGAGTAGGAGCAGGGGCGACCTTAGGAATGGTTAAAAATGACTCAAATTAAGTATTTGACGAATTTTAACAGTGTGGCATTGTTTAACCGATACGTCGCATTTATGATGTAAAGACGTGAAAGATTTCTATGAAGTCAATATGGTCTCGAAGACATTGCGATAACGTATATACGTTGCGAAACACAAACGTAATCATCAATGAAAAGATTCGCAACATCATGGCTCGGCCGTCACGAGTGTCTTTACGTCGAAAGTAATGGAGCACACAGGAGCCGGTACAGCTGTCGCGTATCGATTAATCGTGCGTTTTGCGTGACGTCAGATCCGAGATTGCTCGATGAATATACCGTCGACGGAAAGCTATGCAACCTTTATCGCCGCGCTTTATTATCGTGACCGACTTTTCGAGTTTAAATCGGTCGAATTTAAAGAAGAAAAGTTTCTTGAGCGCGACTCCCCTTTTTTTATAGATTATTATTTCAGTTGAACTGCCGAGTAGGTATGAATTAACTCGCATAGCTGGCGAACTATAGACATCGGCTATATTCGCTAATTTTTTGAAGGAAAAAATAAAAATTTATTACATTTTTATTGCAAATTTTGAAAAATTGTAATACAATACGATACAGATAAATATATAATTGAATATATGTATAACATTTCGATATTAAATATAACATGCTAATATAAAAATGCCATTTTTATATCAGCGTGTTATATTTAATGTTACCTTTCATTATATTCGTTTATTTTAACATATAAACAAAGTTAGTTAAAACACCTAATTAAACAGCGTGGCAGTTAACATGTTAAAAAGACTTATCTCTCTGCGATGCTGCGTAAAACATGCATCGTGAAAAATCGTGGAGGTTTCATTCACGACGCTTGTATCGTTCACGGCGTGTTCAGCGATGCTCCTCGATCGATATGCCGAGGCGGCCGCGGCAGAGCGATGATGACGAGTGAGATCGGCGCGGCTACGGCCGCGCGCGTGGCGGTGCTCGAGCTGACGCAGCCTCCCTGATTAAATGCAACGCGCGTCTCCGATTAGCCGGCCAGAGCATGGTCTTTACATCATAATTATAGATTAAATTCCACGAGCATCGCGTCAACTCGCCCGCGCGCGTTTGCGCCACGCCATCGGATAGTAATGAATTAATCGCGTCTTTCTTCCGAGCGATATTTCTTCACGTCAGGAAGTCGTTGCGAGAATGCCACTTCCGCGAGTCGCGCGGACTTCTCCGATTTTTTCGCAACACACGTCCACCCGTCATCGAATCGGCTGCGTGATTCATTCCGCGACTGATATACAACGCTCGATTACGCGCGCGTATACTTATAGAATATACGTCAACCGACGCGATTGTCCTTCGAATTGTTACTCTTGCGAATCAGCGAGTAATCCTCTCCTTCCTCGGAAAGAAGAGTCCGCCGTTCGCCAAACTTCCGATGAGTTATGCGGAGTATGTCGATCTTTCGTGAATCGTGATTCACTATATAGCTTTAGAGTGAGATCGTATCGCTCCGGCAGAGTAGCCACTCTAAAAATTTGAGTGAAAAATTCACTCCTACCCTATATGAGTGCCCGCATTTACCCAAATTAGAGTGACAACCCTCTTTTTTGGAGTGACAGACTGCGTATAGCAATCACTCTGATTCTAATATATCAGTGATAAAACCATATAGAGAGAGTGCACATTTCATGTGTTTTTGATGTTCGTTTATTTCTCGCATTCGCTGAAGAGACCGCAACGAATTTTTACGTAAAACTTTGAAGTTCAGGAAACCGCAACGCGGAGCGAAATTTCGTCGAAAGAATCGAATTTCGAAATTTCTATCGGCGAGCGTTCGTCTATGCTAAACAACCCGACGACGTTTGCATACATTCATGAGGCGGAGCGCGTTCTATAATCCCTGGCAGCGAACTGACTATCAAGCAGCGAGCCGCTAAACGCAATGACATAACACGATATCAATGCACGCGCGTCAACGTATACGACACCGCGTATACCGAACCGGCACGCGTATCAACTTTCGCGCGTCGTCCTCTTTCGCGAAGGAGACTATATGGGCGTTGCTTTCTGCGGGAAAAGTTGCGCATTAACACTCCTACGCGTTCTTCAGTCTTTCCAATCAGTCTTAATTTAATTTCATACAAATTCGAGCAAATTAATTCGAATCTTTTCGTCTACCTTGCTTTCTAAGTATCGTCGAAAATTTATTTATTCCACGCCGGCGCGAGGCAGCCCCGCTGCATTTATCTCCACGCGGATTGCAGGGATATATTTCGAGAGAATCGCGGATCGTCCCGAGGGAGGAGGTCGAAAGTGAGCGCGCGCTTTCTTTCGTGTAGATATTTCTGAATGCGTTCGCGGCATTCCGCTCAGCCCGGATATTGGAAAAATAAACAGGCCGACGAGATATAGAGCCCCCTCTGCTTTATATTCAGTGCCTCTGCTTATTTTTATGACCCGTACGAAAAGCGTGTATACGGAGGAGACCGTATCGGAATTGAAAAGGTCTTCCCGCGTCTTTGCTCTTCTTTTTTTTTCTCCACAGTGAGCGAAGCTGCCGCGAGAGACGCATCTTTCCTTTGTGCGCTCGTTCTCGAGAGTACAAGCTCAAAAGCAAATAATAACCGTGTAGCATCCGGTTGGCTCGGATCAGCGCGCGCAATCGCGGGGATTCTCACATCGCCGATCTCCTTCCTGGATAAGAAAAATTGCTCTTTCTTTTTCCATTCGGATATCAGAGACGCACATGGTGACGCGCGCGTCGTATACAAAAAGCTGATCGAGATTTATAGTTCGACGAGGCAATTATTGCCGGCGGAACGGGCTCTATTATTGACTTGCAACACATAGCCACCACTTCGCTAAAGGAGCAGCGCGTTTCTGCTCGAGAGCTTTCGACCCACACACGCGTATGGTCATCGCTCTCAAATAGAGAATCCGCGTATACCGCACCGCGCCGGATCGGACAGCGATCGCTCGAGAGCTCAAAGCCTCTTGCGTCAACCCCGAGACGCGTGCCAGCCGATTTTATGCTATACACCTGTGTCACGTTGGAGACGAGAAACGACGGGCGATAAATGTCACGCATGTGGCACACGGCTGGAATTGCGCGCTCCGATTGTCGCGCCCGCGAACGTTTTACACCCCATACTCTGGCACCCCGCAGCGCAATTCCGTCTGTCATCATTTTTTCTGATTGAAGGATTTACCGCGACGTTGATGACCGATCCGTCTCGGTAAACTCTCTGTTGAAACTTTACGGGCAAACGCGGCACCAATTTTCAATAAACATATATTTCATAATTGCGTGAATTTAAAAAAATATATTATTTTATTTCATTTTACGTATAAATTTATTTTTTAAATAATAATTCCTTGCGTGTATTAGATATACTTTCAATGAATTAAAGGCCAAAATAAAGTTACGTTTACTAATCCAGTTTATTATTAGTTGCGAGGCTGTTTTCTTCTTCAACATTTTAGACTTTTTATATAAACGGCCCGTTGGATTTTCTTTCGCTCGCGCCTCTTTTTTACGCGTTGTAAAATAAATTTCACTCCCGTTTTTTTTTAAAGTGTGTTTACTGCACGGCGCGCCGTGCGGTTATTCGCGGCCCTACAAATTGTTAATAGCTAAAAATAGCGTGGTACGTCATATCAAGCAGAAGGACAGGATGGATGCGCGCTGTTGCCCCAAATTCCACGGTATAATAGGCTGTTTGCGTTCGCAAGCCTTCGGAAAAGCATTTATTCCGGGATAGCTTGTAATTTGTAACTTACGCGATATATACGTGTCATTTCATTGATTTCGATGAGTTTATATTATCTCTTCAGAGATTTTCTCGCTTGTCGTCCGGGTTTTGATGTCGCAATAGTGCTGAATTTAATTAGCAATTAAACCTCATAGTACAAAGTTTCGTTAACATCACCGTGTTGAAATCTAACATTGCCGGGCGCAATTTTAGGGAACGCGATTTAGCACCGAGAGCGCGTCTTCAAATCACGTGTCTGACATACGTATCTCGTCTCGCGAACATTTATCAATGGTTCTCTAACGTCGTAAACTGATTTATTAGACGCGATTAATATGCCGTTGAACGGCGGCGCCTATGATAACGGTAAATCGCAATAAGCGCGTTCGCAGTTAATATACAGCAATAAAGTATATCGGATCGCGCGGCGCGCGTGTGTCAGTGCAATCTGCGCGTTTATGACGATGGCCTCTGGTGCTATATATGATGTGGATGAATGTTCTTAGCTCTCTCTATTAACGGTTAACATACGCACTTCACCGATGTGCTGACGGAATAAAAATCAGTATTTTTTTTTACGACGCGCCTAAATGTCCGTGTCCGTGTGTGTGCGTGCATGTAAATGAAAAAAAAAATGTATAAAAATAAAACGAAATACATGATTTTTTTTTAACGATTTCTTCCCGACGGTGTTTTTTTATTAGAATTTTATCGTTACTCCGCTTCGGCAGAATTACGGTTTAGACGGTAAACTATGATGGACAATCAAGAATCAAGTGCCGGGTGCTGCATACGCCGCAAGTAAATATAGCGATGACAATCCGCATCAGAGCTCTGGCGTTCGTCTTCGATTTCAATCGTAAGCGGAAATCTATCCGGTGGCTATGTACAAAGACAGCCACGTACTTTTAAAATATTCCCCGATAATTAGCAAAACTCCATATTCCGTCGAATATCTTATATAGTCAATCAATTTCCGCGATACCGAAGTCCAAAGTCACGTTAACGCGTATAACGAATTGTTCTCGTCATCGCAATCATAACGCGACGCGATAATCGTTCAATTATTGTTACGGAACACTCGTTAATGCGTGCCAGCTGATGACTATCAGCAAATTGCGTGCGCGGACACGCCTGGCACCGGCGGCATAGGTACAGCACTTCGCTGCTGCCGGTGTCCCGATACCGATCTCTCTCCGAGAAGTGAATTACATGCGAGCGGCGTCTTGCCGGGGGATTACGTCGTCGTAGCGTTGACGCATACGCGTGATTGCGAAACTGACGCGTGTCGCGCACACGTTCTATTCCGAAATAATCAGATCCCTCTGTCCCTATAGCGAAGCACTTCTCGCCGTTGTCAACCTTCGTCTACTTTCACGTTGATTTTTCGGACAATCTTTCCGACGAAATCTCCACGCGAGCGCGCAACGAGAAATCTCGTTTTGTTAGATTAACGCCGCGATTAATCCGGTTCTTCAAACTGTCAGGGGCGCCGCGACGTCCTTGATTATAAGCGTCCGCGATAATGCTATAATAGTATTTTACCTCTCGGAGCCTGACCCACATCTCGCTCCCGTTTGATAACGACCTTTTCATTAACGCGGGATTTATCCGCGTCGCAGTTCGTCCATCAAAAGATGTTTACTTTCCGTCGCGACGCGCGTCGCCGGAGAAGATTATTACGCTCGCTCTCGAAGTAGAACAGCAGTAGTCGTCGGATGGGACTTCTTAATCGTCGTTTTGTTTTGATGATGCAACTGCACCGTGGGAGTTTTAATTACATCGGTAAATTCGTTACCGCTGCGTCGACTTTGATTGCGGCGGCGGAAGAATCAACGGGAGGCACACAGCTTACAAATTAATATCGAGCCTGCCATTTTAAGAGGCCATTTTACTCCGAGAACGCGATCTTTTTAAAATAGAAACGTAAAAGAGATATATTTGGTGTCAGTAATATAATATCTCATTATATTATTATCTCAAGCAAAAAAGGCGGAATTATATAACATTTTATTAAAATCAAGCCTTATTTCTGGATACTTTCGGAATAAATCTCTTTCCGTAAATTACTATTTTAATAATTCACTGTGTGTGTTCATTAGTTTGTGTGCTCGAGAAAATATCTATGAAAGTTTCGCGAAACACACCGCGTGCCGCGTACGCTTCTACTAAAGCGGGCAAAACGCACCGCAGATAGAATGTAGATTTTCAAAACATTCTAAAAACTGTCGTATTTATCGCACGAGATGGAGATAAGTCACATTGCACGTTCGCGTTACACGCGCAAGAGGGGTCGGGGCGTCCAAGGAATATTTAAAATACGCCTGTGATACGCTCCATTTCACCAAGGTGACATTCCATCGAGTGTCCGGAGATAAGGAACAATGTGTGAGAGATCGTATCTCGAATTTTTATTTCACGAAGCCTACAAGGGCTTATTTTTCATCCGTCATCGTCGCACTTTCTGAAGCAATTATCGAAATAAAAGCATGATCGCAAGGAAAATATTGGCAGAAATAGTCTCTCAAGAATCACTTTCTTCCAAACTTTTCCGTACCGAGGATCGATCTCTTCAAAGAATTCGTCATTGAAATTAGGTCTGAGGCTTTCGTAGCGCTGCGCAAGTAAGCACTGCGACGCGAATTGCGCGTAAAGTTCCGCGCTTAACATCTTCCCGCTGCAGTCGTTCGTCGCAGCCTTGTCGCCTCGTATGGCATATACAGCTCTGCAAGCTGGTTATAATTTATCTATCGCGATACGTGCGGAGAAGTCAGCGCTATTAAAACGCTACAGCCTGATGAAAGTTGCAATATTATCATACATACGAGTAATCGACGCGAAGCGACAAAGGCTGCGGTTTCTCATTAGAGTGAAGAACTGAAGAAGTTTAAAGTGCGAACTGCGAGTTTCGAGATATTCGTCGAATCAGCGTGAATTTTTCGATGCGCTTCAGCGAACGAGATTTTTCGGCGCTGCTATTTTGCTCTTCGTTTTATTTTATTTCATTTTTTTTGTTTTACACACTTATCGCGCGAAGCGTAGACTCGCTCTCTCGCGTTAATCGCCGGCGCGATATGCGTTGCATTATAGAGTTACAAGCTCGTCGTGATATAAATTGCTCGCCTGTGCTAAGAATGCGACTTGATGATGCTTTCTTCTCGGGCTCGCAGATATAACGCGAGCATCGAGTGAATAAAAAAGAGAGAGACTCTTGAGAAAGGAATCTTGATCCTAGTTGGTTCATTGTAAGGAAAATCAATCCGAGACTGTAAAGGATTCTTATAATTATCTATCCGGGGGATAAACAAGAATCTATTCGATTTCTACTTGGCTGACCTCGACGGCTCGAACGGTCGCCATCTCTGGATTCGTGCATTGATACAATTTGTGGATTAGGCCGATAACGACAAACAAATCGCTATTTAAGTGGCTGGTATATTCCCATCGCGCAGGTCGCGACATCGGGATATCATACTCGCGCGCTCGTATAACTTGTCAAAGTTCGTCGGCGGATAATTCCCGTTGTGCACATGTTAGATACATATACATATACGTGCTCAGCATTTTTTCTCGTCGCTGACTTCATCATTAAAATCAAGCGATTCTAAGGCCGGTATTCATAGTCAGATCTTATATATAAGATCGTCTTAAGTTCATCTTTAGATATTTCGTAGCCGAAACGAGTCGTACTATCGTAGCGTCTAAAAATAAACTTGAGACGATATTAAATATAAGATTTGATTACGAATACCGGCCTGAGAACAGTCAATCTCTATCAAGTTTTTTTTTTCGCATTAACTGAACGAAGGACCGCGAAACGTTGGACTGAACGAAACTATTCGGTTGTACAAATGTGAGTGTTTTGAGATCTGCATTAGTATACGGATGTCCAATCGTCAGCGTTAAAAAATCCAGATTCTGTTCATTAAACTAGCTATAAAATTACAAATTTTCAACAATTCACGAATGTAATTGTGTATTTTATTCCCAATATTTTTAGATAACGCGTATAATGCGAGAATATATATATACCGATCGAGATAAAAATTTTCAAGTATAAATGTAATATTACATTATGTTAATTACATCTTATTCCTGGTAAGTTTAGAAAACGTGAATATAACGCGAGAATTATCGAGATAAAAATGTATTATATTAAGGTAGTTCTCCGGTCCTTATACTAGAGAAAATCGATTTTCTATAGATTTTCTTGAAACTGTGAATATACGTTAATTTAGGTGTGCTTTATGCGTGGTATAAATTTCAGTACCTCTTCCGGTATAAAAAATCAAGATACTGAGCCTCAAAGTTTCAATTTTTACCAAAAAATTTTTTAATTTAATTTTTTTTTAATTTTGGCATATACAATAAATAGCGAAATAAAATTTGATAGTATATTCCCATAGCAAAATCATTTTGATGTAAAAAAACACGCCTGAAGAATGCGATCAAACCCACGTATATACGCGGCCAATCGTTTATTTTTGTAACTTCACGAGGACTTCTGAGAAAGAAGGTGAAGGAGAAATAAAGTGATTATTCGCATTCCTCTCATTTCTTTCGCGACGTATATTGGCGAATGACACCAGCACCTGATAGCAATTTGATAAGATATTCAAATTTAGGTCTGTATTCGCGAAAGAGAGATAAAGCTGACGATCGTGAATGAAAGTAAGAGAAAAATACAATTAGCGTTGTATCCTGAAACTCATTTATCAGCAATTTGTCCGATAAAAAAGATTCGTTAGCCACGTGTCGTAGTAAATTTATTAACTTCAGACATTGAGATTCGCAAATTATGAATTTAGACATTAAATATTTCGCATTGAGGAGCTTAATCCTCCGTCAGTACACGTGGGCGTCCGAGCCAAAATGATATCTGCTCGTAACTGTAAAACTGGCAAACCTGCCAGAGAATATTAAATAAACGATGTTTATCAAAATGACTATAAAATCGTCAACTACAATGTAGACAGATGTTTTGTGACGTTTTTCAGATTTTTTTTTAATACTTTAAAGGAAAAATAGCGTTAAATGCGACAGACACCCACGTATACACTCCAAGAGTGCAAAAAAAAAACATACAGACGAAGAGTTAAAAAGATAAATTACTATTATTTGTACACAGTTTTTACAGTTCGACATATTAATAATTTATGATTTTATGACGGTTTCTCTGTTTCCGCATAACTCGTATGCGACTTGTAAAACCAGTTGACAGCTATATTTGCACAACTTCGACAAATTTCGAGCGATCTCTCACTTAAATTGCCACGATCGCGCCTCACTCTCGAGAAATCGGTAAAAAAAAATCGATCGCGCATATTTTACGTCGCCATTCAACAATCTACATCACTTACTCGAGAACGGCGAGAGACTCAATCTGGTCCGAATCGAGGACTATCTTCTTCGATGACTGTCGGTTCGCATGTGCCTCGTGCGGCCGGGAACGACTGCGCGATCGTGACGAGAGAAGAGAGAAGAAAACAAAATGTTAAAAAATAATAACAATCGATACAGAAATTCGCGGGACGGGGAGCTCTCGGCTGGCCGAGACGCTGGGACGATCGGCCTCGCGATCGAGGAAGATCACGAGGGGAGAGAGAAGGAGAACACAGCCGGTGCTGGCGGCTCGAAAGCGCGAGCCTAACTGACCCGCGGAGACGAGAGGTAAACGCAAGCTAAACTAAGTCTCGGTATCACAATTCGGTTCGAACCGCCATCCACGCGGAGGAGCGGAGAGCAGCGGCCACGGCCGAGCGACATGCGTGAGACACGATCGGCATGGTCCACCACCCACCGGCATCTTCTTGCCACAGCGTCGTCTTCTCTTCCGTCGTTCCCCGTCATCGCATCGGGATGACGAAGGCGCGGATGATGACAGTGAAGCCGAAGGCGTGAAGGCGAACCCGCGAACGGTATGCCGTATCGTAGCCGCAGATCGCGAGGAAATCGAGCGCGGAAAACCGCGTAGGTCTTCGTAGGAAAAGATCGGTCAAGGACGAAGGTGGTATTTTCCGGTATTTCCCAGCGCGACGAACCAACAGTCGTTATGTGATAAAATTAAAAAGAAAAGGCAATCGGTATTTTATCTCAGAGACTCCGTAAGGTTTTCGGGAAGCTACGCTGAATCGGTTGTCTAAGCCCTAAGCCTCTCCAAGCGCCAACCCTTTAGGCCAAGCTAGATATATCCTATTTCTAGAACCAACAGGCGACCCTCTGCTATCGCTATCGGATACTTCTGTGTGAAGACGCTGATAGCGTCTACCGTCTTTCCCGACGCTAATCCCGTATTTAGGAGCGCGTATATATAATTAACGGTCAAGGACTGGGTACTCACACTCTCAGCATGCGTATACTTGATCCGAGATGGAAGGTCAATATCTCTCTATCGATATGCGCGCTCGGTGTCGGCGACAAGTTCGCTGTTCGCTCTCGAAATTGCACCCGGAACCAATCGGGGGAAAAAAATAAGGTCTATCCGAGCTGCTGGCGGATCTGGAGCGCGAGTCCGACTGAGGGTCGACTGAGAGTAATACGGACTGAAATCTATATCGGTTTCATTTTGCCGACCGGATCTCCCGAAACCGAGCGCACTTCCGACGAGATTCGTCATTGTCGAGACGCGCGCAAAGCCCGGCGATCGTTCGGGGAGGATAAACTTTGCGGTACAGATGGATACGATGCTGAAAGGTCAGCGCGCACGTTTCCGCGAAAAAGCGCCCACGTGTCGTTATCTCGGGCTTTCGTCTTTCGATATCCATCGCGCGAAAAATACCACACGAATACCGCGCGATACCTTGAGAAAGGAACAAGCGCGGCGCGAGACACGGGCATGTGGAACAATCGGAGTCTTCTTAAGACAAAATTAGTCTCGGCATTGTTGCTTAAATATTAAAAGACGAAATTTGAGTTGAATAATATTTTGTTAGTTTTAACTGCCAAGGACACAAAATAGTGTTATTTTTACTCCATTTTGTTTTAGTTAAATTAACAATATATTGAGTAAGAGCAGTGACGACCTATAGGAATATGGTTAAAAGTGATTTAAACTGAATATAATTTGATACTACAAATTTAACAGTGCATACACTGTAAAATAATAAAGGATGAAATTTAAATCAATATCTTGAGTTAAATAACATTTTGTTATTTTCAAATACTATGTGTGTCAAAATTTATTTTAATACAAAACAGTATTATTTTAGCTTCATTGATTTAGTTAAATTAACGATACATTTTGAGTAGGAGCACTGGCGACCTATATAGTTAGAAATGACTCAAATTGAGTTAATTTAACATTACAAAAACAATGTATCGTTCTGATAATACGGTATTCTTACATCCATCTCTCCTAACTTTCATTTAAACTTCATTTCACTAATAAAACTTTAAACGAACAAAGTAACAAAGCGCGTCCGCAGTGTCCGCACGCCCGCTGCGAGAAGATGCGAACGATGCAGATCACAAATTGTTATCGTATTATGATTATGGATAGATTCGCGTGACTGAAATGTTGATACCCCGCGCTGATAACAATGACGTTCGCAAGCAAACATCTCTAAATATAAAACAGACGAGCTTTTTCAAGCAAAAGCAAAATATCGTATTCGCGCACGAAGGAAAAAAATAACGCGAAGCTTGTTTCTGCGCCTCATCCCGCCTCGTACGCTCTTATTCGCGCGATCTAATTTCGAAGTTTAAATAAATATTTTGGAGTCAAAATATCAAGATCTTTCGCCTTGAAACGCAAAAGCTTTCTGAATTCGCGCTCGTAAACCGTGACACGGCGAAATACCGGGGGCGCTTATCGAATTTGTAACGGTTGTCACTTCGACGAATGATTGCGATAACCCGCCGGTCGGATAATACTCGGCCGACGGTTTAATTGACGATGACGAACTCGCCGAGAATGCCGGCAAACGGGCACTAATGTAAATAAACTGATCGCGCGTGAATCGTAATAAAGAATCGACTTCGATCGGAATGCGAAAGATCGGAGCGCCGCATTTAGAAAATCTATCGAACGGTAAAGATAATGTGTGCCGCGAGGGATTAGGAATTAATTAATATCATGCGGGCGCGCGCGCAACGAGACGATATAGATCGTCGCATCGTCGCCGATTATAAGCCGCGGCGAATATACGCGCGGAGCTATTTATAATGATTGACTGTCCGGCCTTAATTATTCATTGTTTCGGAACGACATTATTGAGGAAAAAGAAGGAAGATGTTAATCCATGGAAATTATTGCCCCGAGGCGACCGCTAATGATGCAACTTGATGCGACTTGATGAGGCTGCGACGTTTAAGTTTTCCTCGACGTTTCAGGTTTTTCACGATTCGTGTAAAATAAATGGTATCTCGGTACGTAACGTCGTTATACAATCAGTGTAAAACGTTCGCAGGCACTGGTCTTTCGTTATGTCATCTACACATGAAGTGAGAAACACGTTTGGCTCTCTAGATAATAAATATTTAATATTCAGTAAATATCACTCGAGGGAGGGAAAAAAATAATGCGGATACTTTCCGCGGAATTTCTAACGATAATCTATGTACAAGCAAAAGAAAAAAAAAGACAACAAAAAGAATCGGGCTCGTCCGGGATTTGAACCCGGGACCTCTCGCACCCTAAGCGAGAATCATACCCCTAGACCAACGAGCCACTTCATACGAGGTCATGCTTCCAGACTGTATATCACGAGACACCTTGTGCTCCATTTGAATTCTGTGTTATTTAGAAATACGTGATCTTCAGCGCGTCATTCGTTAGACCACGCTAATCATCTTATTACACCTATCGGACTCATTTTCTCTTCGCGCGTTAAAAAGAAAGCAGCGCCGATATTGCGTATCTTAATGCTTATCAGTCTCGGTATAATTAGCGATTATCTTCCGCTTCAATTGGCGTGTAAAATGCACATCGACCTCTTGTCCTCCTCTAATTATGTAACTAAGTAACAAGATAAAATCGGCAGATAACATCGCGCCGATGTGGAACTCTTTATTCGCGCGCGAATCGATGAGATCGTCGAGAAATGCCGACGCGGCGAGTCTCATTCCGCGGTTCTAATTGTGCTAATGTTTATTACGCATTGGCAGTTTTTTTTTTTCGCTTTTCTGTCATCCTAATTCGGAAACTCGTCCTGAAAAACGCCCGTTTAATTCGCTCATAATGATACGGCGCGCCAGCTACAAGGTTTGCAACGTAATTTCGTTTTCGTCGTCATTGCTACAAATCGAGAAGCTAATAAAAATCCAAACTTATTCATCAAAAGTTGCGCAATACAGCGTCATGTGGGAGTCGAAACCGATGTGACTCCAACAACAAGTTAAATGTTCCATGTCGACTAAAAAAGCGAACTTGGCTTCTCTCGGAAGACACATTGATCAACTCCGTAAAGTAAAGTAACAAGTTCGATAAGAAACTTATCATCAAATGTAGTCACCGAAGGAATAAGGTAATAACCGATTCGATTTCGATGAAACTACACGTATATATACTCCCTCTGTCTTTTTGCCAATCTTCGGTTGACAGCAGTCGAGAATAAAAAAGTGAAGAAAACAAAATTACAAATTGACACTAAAATCGAGAAATTTATAAAAAATAGAGTTGACAAGTTTTTGAATTAAAGGTTCAGATATCGCATCACTTATGGAGCATTATTTTCCTGCATTTTATATAATAGCGCTGAAATTTAAATTATTTAAAATACAAACAAAAACGAAACTCGATTTCGACCCGTGGAAGCGGTTTCTTTTTTCTTTTCTTTTTTTTCTGCCTACGTCAGTGTGCGTTACGTGTATGTTTCTCTCGGCCGAGTTTCAACGCGACTTCAAATCCTCATTTCCCTTCAGTCAGTCGTTTGTTTAACGCTCGTATCCATATTTCACTTTGATTATCTTACACCTCGTTTCGAAACGACAAGCAACAGCTTGCAACGTTCGCTTGCACGTTCATATATTTCAATCACACAAATAGATCGACCGCGCTTCGTCTTCTTTTCGCCGCCGCGCACCGCGCCGCGCCGTGTTGCAAGTTAATATAACGCCCCTGAAAATGTGGGTCGCGCGTACAGAAGGAGGATCGTTTTTAAGTATCCATAAATTTTTGCCGATGTAGCATATATAGGTGGGTCGCGGGTCGTGACGGACCGTTCTCGCGAAGAGAATTATGACTCCCGGCAGCTTTTCCAAAACGCGCGTGCATCTTGTGCAACGTGACAAATGGGACGATGATTTCTGCTGCTGGTAAATCGTTGAATATTTTTACGTAAACGTGAATTTTTTCTATATAAATAAATAATTGCTTACTAAAAAATGTTATTTGATATTGTTATTTGATATTGAGTTCCATTATATATCTCCTTATTAGAAGAACGAAATCATTCGGGCGCCGTGGCTTAGTTGGTTAAAGCGCCTGTCTAGTAAACAGGAGATCGAGGGTTCGAATCCCTCCGGGGCCTTCACGAGGATCGTGCGTGAATTTTTTTTTTTTACTTTTTTACTTTTTTCCATTTGATTTTACCGTTCTCGAAATATGCGTGATTGTAGATTTGTTTTTCGTAGTGGCACTACTTTATACTTTTTGCATTTTAAATAAGCAGACGGAGAGAGAGAGAGAAAGAGAAAAGATAAAAGGCATATAGGCTACAGAGAACACATCTTGTATCAGGCTCTCTCTCTCTCTCTTTTCTTCTCTTCCCCTCCTTCCTAGTAGCAACACAATGTTGATAATATACATATTAGTTAGAGTTAGATATTGAATATTGGATATTGGATATGGGATATTGACGTGTATTGGAGATATAGTGGGTCTATATCGCGCAATACAAAGTCAGGCTATAAATTAGCTATCCTAAATTAAATGTAAATGTATCATCATAATAATATCAATATTGGATAAAGACAAAGATTCTAATTTTTGCCAGAATTATTCGCTCCTTCTCTCTCTCCCACGAGGATCGTCATAACGAAAGAGATGCCTGCATAAGTAATAATCGCGCGAGAAACAACGATTCCTTGTCGACGTGATGACCCAGCAACGTTTTATTAAACGCATTTCTATGAGTCTGTCATTTCACGAATTACTATATAATGTAAGTATTTGAAGTATCGTGCATTAGGATTTATAAAACTTCACCGAGATTGTAAATCGGACTCGGCATTCGAATTCGAGTGGAACTCGTTCTTGTCCTAGACCGTCGCGTCGCGCGGGCAATAATAGAATCTAATTTCCTGCTCAAGGTATTGTTTCGTACATGCGTATACGCCCGGTTTCGCGGTAAGCCTACACGGCTCATAAGCCGTTATTTATAACCGCTTAACGCGTAAGATCAATTGCGGCATTGCGGCGTCTAAAGGCATTCGGCCGTCTAAATTAAAGCGCGGTCATCGCTTAGGTATGTGCGAAAATTCGCTCGCGGCTTTCCAGTCGCGAGCGAATAAAGAGAGGCTCACGTGGCGTTTGGGTGGCGATTATAGGCGCCGCCGGTCGCTCGGCAAAAATTTGCATCTCGTCATACGGCGAAACAATATTTTGCAATCCGCCGTTTATCGATATCTACATTCTAACGCGAAGTTATTGAAAAATCTCGCTGTTACGATACGCGTGGCAAAGGACGAGACACGCCTAAACGATGTTAACGTTTCTGTTACAGTGTTACATTGTCGGCAGTGCCCCTCGCAAACCTTGCATTCTTTAAGCGATTGTATATGAGTGGCCTTTAAGGATGTATTGCAGGTACAGTCTGAGATGTATAGGGCATAATTTTCAAAGCGGTGCCAAGTGGATAAAAATTTGTGAGAATGTTCTTTTAGTCTTCCTGATGTGCTACAAAAAAGTAGAAACGAATCCACTAAACGGTTGCTGAGATATAACGATTTTAATTCACTGTTTTTACTAAAATCAGTGAATTAAAATCGTTATATCTCAGCAACCGTTTAGTGGATTCATTTCTACTTTTTTGTAGCACATCAGGAAGACTAAAAGAACATTCTCACAAATTTTTATCCACTTGGCACTGCTTTGAAAATTATGCCCTATACATCTCAGACTGTACCTGCAATACATCCTTAAGCGAGATGACCCGCGAGTGACACGAGATAGCTGATCTTCACCGTGACTTATAAATCTGTCAACCTTAATTCACACCCCGTTGGAAAATGGAGCGTACGCCGCGTAACACTTGCATAAATTAGAGCGCGAGCCGCGTTTAAATGATAATGCCGATTTTATCAAAGCGGCGCGCGCGATTAATTTATTGTATTTCGATGCGGTAAGCGTCGCTGTTAATTAATTTTTATCGTTGCTATTTTAATTCGACACGTAGCTATTTAATATTAAATTCGTTACGCATTCAGTGCGCATTTATATACTTTATATATTTCGTTATTTCTTCGCTATAATCGGCCGATTAATACGTTCGGTTTATGCGGTCAACGCGTGCTCTATCAACGTAATTAGAGTCGCAATTCTTCGGCCTCGCGGATTTCAGCACGTGATTCTGTTGAGCCACAAGAACAGCGGATTTCCTACCGAATTATCCCCTTTGGCGCCCCTGGCCCGGTTATGTCTTTCCGCCGTTCTAATTTGGCGGATCCATTTGCGGTTTTCCGTTTCGCAAAAGTTCTGGCCGGTTATTCCTCCGCGATTCACGATAAACGAGGAAAAGGTATATGTATATATTATGTAATTATATGATTCAGAAAGAAAACAATAGAAGACGCGGCAAATTGCGTAAATTGATCGAATTTCACTGTAAGTCCACAAGCAAGAACTGTTTAAAGGTCCGTTATCGTTTAATCGATAATCGAGTGCGGTATCCTGGCAACGAAACAGACGCGTTTATCAATTTCGGCGGCTATCGCACACACACCGTTGACACCGTGCTGCACATTCGATATGCGAGAGCCCATCTCCTCCACAGGTACTTAAACGTCGGAAGTGAAGTGTTTTGTAAACGAGATGGGTAATACCGAGAGCAATGTTACGAGCGGCGTGAAGAAACAAACGGACACGTCGTCCATCCTGCTCTATAAATTAGTCGACTTGAAGGGTGAGCGAAATAATCAAGCGTATATACAATTTACAGACCACAATTTATTCAATTCTCACAATTAACGAAGGCGGGATTTAATCGTTGATAATCGTTATCGTAAAACAATTAGATACAATTGACGGAAATCGATTCGCTTCGCCGACATATATATATTGTATATATATATGTGAGTCGATGTTGTGTCACATATATGCATATATGTAGTTCGTTTTATATACTCGGAATATACGAGAGTGAGCGCCAACGTCGTCGAGTTCTATCGCGCGTTGTTAGCAACGTCAGCGTGTGTAATGTACATACGTATTGGCCGCGCTAAACGAAAGCTGGCTTTTGACGCGGATTTCGAGGTTTGTAACGACGAAAGATATGACATGCCGGGCAAAAACGAAGGCACATATAAATAGAGTCACACGTCTGGCGGAGCAAATTCAGCAAACCTGCCAAACGCGGTTCTCGCCGTCCCGCGGAAAAACTCGCCGTTAAAGCCGATGGCTTTTTCTCGTTCGCTATTATTTACCACAAAAATAACGAGAAGAGAGATCACCGTGTCGTTGTCAACAACCGCGCTGAAAAAATCGGGCGGTATGTAAATAATTAGGGACGCGAGACGGACGACTCGCTGAAAATTTCGGGACATAACGATCGCGCGTTTGCGGAAGAAAAGATCGGCGATTAGACCGCTTATAGAATATTATTTATTATCACTTTCTCCTCGTTCGACGTCGAGGGCTCGTCCAGGTTCTCCATAATCTCCTGATTGTTCGGGACGAAGGAGAGCTGCTGCATGTTATACTTTCCCATCTCGGCCTCGAACAGGATGTTGTTTATCTGATGCTGCGCGACGAGCCTCGCACGCACGTCCATTATGTTCTTCAGTCGAATGGCGACGTGCTCGGCAAAAACCGTGAATTCGTCACGGCCTGACGAAATCTCCTGAAATCGTGCGAGAGAAAAAGTCGTGTGACGTCGAACGACCGAGGGTTTTATAAGCGTGCAGGTCGTGCAGATCGAAAGTTTTCAACATGACGCGGGTACAATATGTCCATATCGGGCGGGGGAATAAGGGGGAACGAGAGCTCCCCATGTCGCATTACGTAATAATGCGCTAACGCTGCATCACGATTTTTACAATGTGATATATTAATTCAAATTGTAATGCAAAAAAGATTGAAATGTACCTGCGGCTGCCAATTAGGGATCGGCGTGGGATTCTGAAAAAAAAAGACATCATCGAATTAATTAAAACGCATTATATATGTGATTCTATTTCGCGACGTGTAGTCCAAAACCCCCCCTCGCGACGTGTAGTATTAATATTACTTTAAAAAATTAACTGACAATCAACGAATAAGACGATACATGGATTGGAAATAGAATTGCAATGATCACGATTTAATTAAAATTTTTCTTTCTCGATAATATATAAGTCTATATATTACGTACTAGCTTGCTAAACAACACAATGTGACAAGTGACAATGTCCAAAGTCGGGACATAAAACGTCTTTAATTTAAGACATTAGACATTGTGTTTATTCATAATTATACAATTGTAATTATACATTGTAATATAAACCACGCTAACTGTACGCAAGCGGGTCGCGGGCAATAATCGCGAGAGGTCATTGGCGCACCTGCTTCTCCACGTTCGGCGTTTCGCGATTGATTCGCGTCAAGCGTCCTTTATTCAGGAAAGTCAAAGCCTCGTAAGCGAACCACTTGGGCGTGACGACGCTGCCAGGATTCAGATCGGCCTTCACCCTGCGTTTCGCGTACGCTTTGTGGACCGACATGAAGTGAGTCTTCAGGCTCTTCAGCTTCCTCTCCACCGTCATCACGTCGCATCCGAGCTGAGTGCAAGTTCCAATGAGATAAGAACGAGTTTTACATTTCTTCTTTTTTTTTTTTATTATTCTTTTGCGCTCGCATCGCGTCGCGAGAACGCGCTGGCGATGGTGATTCGAAGACGCGTTGCATCAGGCCTGCGTCAACTTCGAGCTTCGCAGCCACGACTCTTCTCTCTTCTCCCTTTCCATCTACGGAGAGTGGGGGACAGCGGTTCCTCCGCTGGATGAAGTTGATCATGTCCGCTAAACTTCATCCACAGCGGAGGAACCCCTTTCCCCCCACTCTCCGTGGATGGAAAGCGGGAAGCGTCGTGGCTTCGCGGCTCAAAGTTGACCAGGCCTTGCGTTACATAATCCACAATAAATAAGTGAAGCGCGAATTCTTCTTGCGCGAACCGTTACGAACGCGAGACTTCGCGCTTTCGCCATTATAACGGCGACGGCGGCGGCGGCGGCGGTGATAAAGACTAGGTACCGTGCGCTCGCGATGCGCCAGCATTGCGCAACGACTTGCGCAAGTGTTGGACGCGCGCGTCTGGAACACACTCCCAAGATATTTTTTCACTCGTTGGCCAGCGGTGGCCGCGGCGGTGCTTCTGGCGTACGCGTGCATTCGCGAATTACGTGACACGTAAACGTATAGAGAGAGGCCAAGAAGAAACGCTCTTTTCGTTAATTAAAAAATTATCGACCCGCTATATTGCAGGTCATAACGCGCGCGACTCCACGAAACGCTGTTTGTGTCCCTTTCCTTTTTTTTCTTTCGTTAATCTATAATACAGCCAGATATATGTATATTTTTAATTAAACATATATATATATATTTTTTTTTAATCAAATATAACTTTCTGCGTGAACGAAAGGTTTCTAAATTTCCACGACATTCGGATCGATTTTTGCGACGCCGAAAGTTAAACGAATATCGGTGATGACTCAAAAAAAAAAGTCTGAACGCGTATACATAGGTAGCGCATTTTTTTGCGAGCGCGGTGTTTACTTATGATCTCGGTCTGCGCCGCGCGTATGACTCGTCGCACCTCGTCGGCGATCTCCTTCCACGCGTAGATTCTCTTGCTGCGATCGGTGTAGTCCGGCGCATTGTGGTCCCAGAGGAGCCGCCTCGCGCGATACGCACTGATCAGCTTCAATATCGTCTCCTGCCTCCACTGCGCCATGTTACCGCCGTATTGGCACCGCACTGTGCCACGTCTAATCACTGACAGTATGCCGCGGCGGCGACGGGCAATCCCGGCCGCTCACTCTTCCCACAGAAGACTTGCGCCAGCAATTGCCGTGACGGTGTATGCAACACTTGCCCCAGACCGTACAAGATGGCGTTGCATGTGCTCCGACGTCGTGCCGTCGACCCGTCCGCCCCCTCTTCCGCCCGTCGCCCCCCGCCTTGAATTTCGCCCGTAAAATCATGGAGTCGCCGGAGTCGGCGAGTCTTCGGGAAAGTGGAGAGAGGGGAGGAATTCTCCGTGCTCCTTTCAGGATAGAAAATCTTTTTTCGAGGGAAAAAGATTACTTATTTGTTTAAGGACGTTTTCTCGTCCTATACTAGAGAAAATTGATTTTCTTAGAATTTTCTTGAAACTGTGAATATACGTTAATTTAGGTGTGCTTTATGCGTGGTATAAATTTCAGTACCTTTTCCGGTATAAAAAATAAAGACTGAGTCTTAAAGTTTAAAAAAAAATTTTTAATTTAATTTTTTTAGTTTTGGCATTTTTTCCTTATAGAACTCGACGAGAGGAGCAACTTTGGTTCTCTTGGCCAACCTCGTATCTGTTACCGTTTGGCCTGGAAAACCTTTTCATTAGTAAAAGTTGAAACTTTGAGGCTCAGTATCTTTATTTTTTATACCGGAAAAGGTACTGAAATTTATACCACGCATAAAGCACACCTAAATTAACGTATATTCACAGTTTCAAGAAAATCCTAAGAAAATCGATTTTCTCTAGTATAAGGACGAGAGAACGTCCTTAAAACAAAATTATAAAATTGTAAACTATAAATTGTTAATAATAATAAGTGAAACAGGATACGACGTGATATATAATCAATTAGAGAAATTGCCATCATTTAAGGTCCGGGCTGGATATTTGGTAGCCTAATATTAATATTTTGAAGTTTACTGAGTTTGAAAAAAGTTATAATTTACAGAACATTATAATATTATTAGATTACCAAGATCCAGCTCGGACCTTAAATGGCATCCCTCTATATTGATTATTTATAATTTGTAAATTATAAAACCTTTTGAAGAAAAGCATAGAATATTTTTATTTTGATTAACTTTTTAAAAATATACCACAGCTTTTTTGAAAGATTTATTTTTTACTTATTTGGCGCTATTGTCTGATATCATACTTTTTGTATAATGTGTGTGTTCTTGGCGCCTTTTTGTATCATTTTTTAAAAGATAAATTTTTAGATATCATTCTTTATTAAGTATGTTGGATACGATTGTGCGTGATGTATGTATGTACACGTGCATTAACTTATAAAGTTATTACCTACAAGTTGCATTTTACTTTGACGCCTTTTATTAATTATTTATAAGTTGTAAAATATAACATTTTTTTTAAAGCTAATAAAACCATGCTTATTAAAAATACATTATTATTTATATAGAAAATGGTTAATATCCTGCATGTGAGTGTAACAACATACAATTTTTAAATCTTACTTTATTACAGTGTATAACACATTTTACCTTATATCATTAAGTTAATTTATATTTATAGTGTAAACACACGTCTCCTCAAGATACGAGCACTTATAATATATTTGGTTCATTTTAATAATAATGCCCTATTTACCAAAAAGCAAATCTTTCGCGCAACACTTGTTGAATTTTACTAATGTATTAATGAGCAATCTATTGACCTAGTATCGATGAGAAACAGTACGTGATGCTCGGCTAGTTTCAACATACGATCGCTTGTACTTCCAGATTTCCGCAGAATGTTTCTAAGATTTTTAAGATCAGGCATAAATTTTTTTATTGTGCGTGCCAAGTTCGCAGCGCGTCGTTTAAATTTCGAGTGACTCATGCCAGTGCCTTTGTTTCGCAGGGCCTCCACAACCGCGCAAAGCGATTTCTAGAAATAAGTGAGAAAATTAAATTGTCAAAGTATATAGTGTATTAAATAAATAGAAAACTCAGTAATACAAACCTTTTTATGAGTATTGCTTAATTCATTCTTTCTCCTTCACTAAAAGATATTTCGCTTTTCGAAAGAATATTGCTCGACGAATGTCTACTCCATGTAATTTTTATTTTCTTTTCTTGAAGGTGGAAGTTGGACTTTTCACTATTTTTAGTTATAACATACGTAATAATATCTCTTTGTTTAAACTGAGAATTATATATATCGAGGAAGAAAAGGAGACATCATAGGTATGGCTGCTTCCTATTGCTTGAAGCTAGACGAAGCTCTTAGCGTACCTATACGTCTCAATATACGTACCTGCTTTCTCTTTTGTATTGGAATATATTACTGCCTCGCGCACATAGATGTGGTAGAGACGTTGTCTCACAGAAATGGAGATATTTCTAATAATTTTCTTAAATGCAACGTGCTAGCGAGAAATTACGCCATGCAATGACAAAAACCAACAAGCGACGAAGACAATGATGTTTCTTAAACGTGAATTCGCCAATTCGGACTTTGCAGTATCTCCGCTCCGCGCTCGTCGGATACGTAGACGAAAAATAAAAACACTTATACGTATAATTCGAACCCAAGCTATCGATCGAGCCTACTCGAAACTTGACCGATTCAGCCGTTATTGAGACCCAATAAGAATCTAAGGATCTCTCAACTAGTCGACTCGCGTGTAGATACACGGTCTGCCTTGCGCGTACACTTATATTAGCGCGAGACACTATACCGTGTCTCTTGATAAAAAATATAACGACTGTGTGACGATATCGCGTGTCTCATATCGCTTATAATATATATGAGAGAGATGTTTGAAAGGTATAATTAAAATAAATACATATATGTTAATTTTTCCTATTTCGGTTTTTTCGCGTACAGTTTGATAGCGCTTATCAGTCACGTGGTGCCGACTAAACGCATATTCTCCCCCGCGGCTCTCCCGCTAATGGTGTCCGTGCGAAAAACGATTAGTTCCTCCCTGCCGCGAACGCGACTCTTCAAGTTTACCCTTATCTTTGTTATTTTCTAAACCTAAAGTATGGCTTATACATATCGCACGACTAAACTACATCCTCATTTTTAACATTTCTTAGGTACTTTCATCGGATCTGTTTTAAAAGAAAATTTCGATTTCATGCATGGTCTAAAGTACGATTTTAATTCTGTTGGAATCAGGTCATTGATTCGCATAAATCCTGAGTTTTCAAATTGCGGAGTAATATAAAGCTGAGCGCGGTGCAAAATAACGTCAGACTAACAGTTAGATCAACACGATAAATTTAGAAACGAACGAGCCGCGATTTCTCATCGTCCACTTGTCAAACACAACTTTATTAAAAATCTGCGTCAATGAAGGATCCACGGCCGATTTATCGTGATGATAATAATCAGTTACACGCTCCGAGGGAAGAAAAAAAAAAGAATGACGGTTTCGGGGCGTCCCCCTTGTATAACATTTGCACGTCCTGACACTACGAGCCGACAGGTTGCATCTGTCGGTAGCGCGTAGCGTAATTGCGCGTGTTGTTTTTAGCCAACGCGGAGGGCTTTTCGATCGTGAAAATAGGGATGCCGTCATGGGGCGCGCGACGTGTGCCGCGCGGAATTGACGCGCCAATCGAGATGACCGCGAGGGCCGCGCGAGCCGCGCAAAGCTCTCCGCGCTCTCTTCCGCCTCGGCTTTAGTATTTACCTCGGTATTATTTACTGTCCGTGAGTCAGCGTACCAATTCCGACGGTGACGGCCGGAGTGCTAATGCCCGCGATATAATGGGGCTCTCGAGCACTCGATCCAAATACTTGCACTCGTGACGGCCGTGACGCAACGCGCGCGTCCACGTGCCGCCCGCGATCAAGAGACACGGTAGTGTCTCGCGCCAAGTACACGCGGAGCGAGACCGCACCGTGATTTAATCTTACGGATGATGTTCGCGCGACCGCGAATCGCGCTCGCGGACCTTCTTGAGCACCTCGCTGCTGGCACGGCTTCCGGAATTCGCGCAGACTTTCGCCAATTCTCCTCGCGGCGTCCCTCGATATATAAATCACGCCGCGAGATCGCCCTGTTAAATATTAAAGGATGAAATGTCAAACCAATACCTTAAGCTAAATAACGTTTTATTAATAACTGCCATGTATGTTGAAATATTATATATATTATTTTAACACAAAACTGTATTATTTTAACTTCATTGGTTTAGTTAAATTAACGACATATTAGTAGGGACGATCTAATAGGAATGTTAAAATGACTCAAATTGAGTATAATAATTTGACACTTCGAATTTAACAGTGCAAGTTGGAATTTCTTTTTTTTTGTTTCATTTTTCGAAAAGTGACTTTATTACTCCTTCGTCGTTTGAATTTTTCTCGTCGATTGTTCAGCGCAATTAAATATTTAGCTAACTACATATACCGTTGCAGGCGGCGGATTGTTGGTGGACATGATGAAAAGAGCCACGCAGACCAAGCAGTACGCGGAGCTGGATCACGCGTTGAGAACGAAGGTCGAGCCGTTTCTGTACAACAAGGGAAAAGGCAAATGGATACCCGTGGAAAAATTGGTCCTTCTACGAAATAAAGACCGTCCGCGGCACAAAATGGTATCGCGATCAGCCTCACAAGCATCACTCTCGATCGCTCTCTATATCCATATTGCTTTGAATAATAATTATTCTCTCGCGCTGCGCAGCTGGCACCCTTGAAAGCTATGGAAAATCCAGCGGATTACGACATCGATAAGGATATGGGCGACGAGGAAATTGACGAAGCTAAGATAGGTAATATCGTATACGCAATTTAATTTCAATAACAATTTACATCGCGATATAAATTATTGTCGCGTTACGCAGAAATATTTCTAATATACGCGGTCATTTAAGTTTACGATCTACTGAGCTATACACGCTGTTATAATAAATTTATCCGATAAAAAAAATACATTCTTGGCAGATAAGAGCAGATACAGATTCGTGTGTTGGAATCTAAGCGACAGAGGTGCCGTCGGCGAAACTATTTTACATTTATGCATGTTAAATGCGACCGCTATCCACGCCGATTTGGCGAAACGATTGTTGCGTTTCTATCCGCGGCTTATACACGATATTTATCTGTGCGATGAATATTACGGTAAGTTTGAGTTCTTCCGGGATCGTTATGAAATGACGATAATCGATTCTGAAATGGATTAAATGCTTAAAGCTATCATTGTATCTCGTTCGCACAAGGCAGCGTGTGGATTGTCCGTGGAATATCCATTGCCGATAAATTCCTCGATAAGCCCGCTGCTAAATTATCTATTCATAGCGTATCGTTTGCGTAATGGAAAATTAGCATTTCCAAGGTAAACCATTTAGTCTCACACAGCGGGGACCCTCGCGGGTTTTCATTATTATCTAATCGAGAAGTTTTTCTGAATTGAGATCGCGTGAATGCATCGCGCAACGAAACGTATATTGTCGCAAAAATATTATTTATACATATATATTATTTACATTGCTGTCAAATATTATAATGAACTATTGTCTTCCATCAAATCTACCTTTTCTCTATATATCTTCTTTTCGCGCCGCAGCTTCTTGTTTCATCTCTTCGTCTGCTTTCTCTCAAAATTAACATTTATTGCTATACTTATTTTCTTCGGCCTGTTCTTGAGCACATACTCTTTTAAACAATTGACTGAAAAAAAATTTATTATTTACAAGAAAATAGATTTATTTGAATTTAGTTTCCTTAATTCAAAGAAGTATTAAATAGATTCAAGAAAACATTTTTCTGAGTTTAAAATATTTTCTCGAATCTATCTAATACTTCTTTGAATTAAGGAAATTAAATTTTAAAAAAATTTATTTTTTGCGAATTATAAACTTTCTTTTTGAGTGTGTGTATATTACAAGTACACTGTTTGTGTGTATACGCGCGTTGCGTATATGTATGTGCACGTGTGCGCATGTTTATGTTATATATGATATTGTGCATTATTGTGCACGCTTCCTTTTCCTTTAATGTTACTGTTATTATTGGTAGATTTCAGTATTAATTGTTAATATACCTCATCTTTTGCGTGTCTCTTGTATCTAGTATTTATCTATATGTTTGCTCGCTGTAATGTTGTATACATTGTAATAAATTTATTATTATTATTATTATTATTATTATTATGTAGAGTATTATATAATATAATTAATGTAACCTACTAGGAGAGAAAATCTACACCTCTCCGGCAGTTACTGCGCTTTCAGCTCTATAACGATTTGCTTCGAATTTAGGAGAAAACGTTTTGCACATCGCTATCGTGAATGAGGATCCATCGCTGGTCAAGTTTCTTCTCGACAGTGGGGCGGACGACCCGAGCATCATCCACGAGAGATGCTTCGGCAATTTCATGAGTCCGGAAGACCAGAAGGCGTCGAGGTTTGACAGTATTGACCACGAGTGGGTGTGCGTCACTCCGGAGACCAATTACAGCGGGTGCGCTGTACTTATTATCTTCGGGAACGACATTAGATTTTATCTGAAACGGCATTAGATTCTGCCTCCTCCGCTTAAAGACGAGGCAGAAAAGATTCCATTGTTGTACATTAATTAAACCGTCAGCTTCGGACGACATTCGTTTCGAGCGTATAAACGAGACCTAATGTCACGACGAGTTAAATTCCGCGGGGCTCGTATAAACAGGCTCGTCCATCAGAGATTTTAATGAATCTTGTCAAACGCGATTATGTCGAGAACATAACGTAGTCTTATATACGTCTAATTTATAGTGAAATTAGATCGATCTATTTTAGAAATTAGACGATCTATTTTAGCTATTATCTATTTTATCATATCCGTAGCTACGTGTACTGGGGAGAGTATCCGTTGAGCTTTCGCCGCGTGTCTCGGTCAGGAAGAATGTTACAGGCTTATATTAGCCAGAGGCGCGGATCCTGATAAGCAGGACACGAATGGAAACACCGTCCTGCACATGCTCGTGATATACGAGAAACTGGTATTATACTTTCGATGCTTGCACTTATTTCCCGAAAATATATTGTTTCAATAATTGACTTAAGAATTGACTTTGTAATACAAATCTAAAAAAAATAATAATAATAAAATAGGCTACTTGTTTACTGAAAAAAATAAATAAAAGTGTGCTACAAATAATTTCGAGAATGTAGCGTTCGTCATTCTTCTCATCTTCGACTTAATCTCAGGCCACGTTCGACATGGCCTACGAGGTAGGGGCTTCCCTCGATCTAAGAAATGTCCAGCATCTGACTCCGTTGACCCTATCAGCAAAGTTGGCCAGAATCGAAATGTTCTTTCACATTTTGAACATCGAAAGAGAGATATACTGGCAAATCGGTAGCATAACTTGCGCGGCTTACCCTCTGTCGCAAATAGATACGATCGACATTAATACGGGGACAATCAACAACAATTCTGCCCTGAATCTGGTTGTCTTTGGCGTAAGTGAATAAATTCCGTTAATTATATTTTATCGCGTTAGAGTCACGCACGTAAAATGATATCACGCACGATTCACGATGATTGTAGGACAAAGATGAACATTTAGAGTTAATGGACGGTGTGCTAGTCGATCTTCTAAACGCCAAGTGGAACACCTTCGTCAAATCCCGGTACATATCTATAAAAAAGAAAATAATCTTTTATCTATATTTCACTTTTGTATTTAAAAAAATATGCTAAAGCTAATTTCTGGATTTAAATATAAAAAAGTAATTATAAGCGATTATATACGCATAGAAGAGATATAAGTGAGATTGTTTTAATTTTCAGATTCTACCGTCAATTCTTCTTTTTCTGCTTCCACTTCATCCTGTCGCTGATCAGCTTCACCCTTCGCCCTGGCCCGTCGACCATGGAAACGGACGAAAGCGCGAACGACACGTTGACGAGGACGAATTTCTCCAACATGACGGAGCCCACGATTCTTAAACCCCTCCAAAGCGCGGATCTGTCGGAATTGGTTACAAATAGCTTCGTGGCGGCTTTCACCTCAAATCTCAAGTCATCCTTGAACATGACGCGGGAATCGCTGGAGAAGATCCAGCTGCAAGTAACGTCGAACGTCACGTCGGCCCTAAAGAGCGTTTTGCTCTTGACGCTGAGCGAAAACGAGGGCATTCTGAATTCTCCTGACGAGGCCGCCATTCATACGCTGTGGTATACCGACAGCCCTCCAAATGCGTCGGACTATTTCACGGATACGTACAACGAAACCGTCGCGGCCGATACGAATTCGACTGCCAAGACGATCGTCGACGACATCGCGTTATCAAAATTTGATCACGAAGATTGGTATGTTAAAATACATATAACATTGCACTGCAAAATCCAAATGTGTTATTTTTACACGCATAAACGTCTAAAAATGACACATTAGACTGAAGATCTTTTTACATATGTTTCTTCATGTGTTAAAAATTACGTCATTTTACACGTTTAAATATCTATCATGTCATATATTTATCATGTCATTTAGACGCATGCGTGATTGTTACCTTACGGTAAATGAAACGTTAGTTAAAGGTCTTCTACTTTCTAACATATAAGAAAAACAAACATCGACGATCGTCAATAAACAGCAATTAGTTTAGCTGAAATGTTATCTAGTAAACTCGATATATTGGTGGCGATCATGGCGCAGAAAGATATGCGCTGCTCTAATGAGCTGAAGATCCGAGTTCAAATCCGACCGAAAATCGTCGGTTTTTATTTGATTGCCACCTCTCGGAAGGGTTAATGGCAACCCGCCGAGAGTGTATCTCTAACTTCAGGAGGCCATGGCTTGATCTTGAGCTATAGTGCCGTTGAAAAAGAAGAGAAATTCGATAAATTTCTCGAAAAAGGAAAAAGGTGATTAAATGATGATTAAAAAGTCTCGTCGGTTTCTTCTGACAAATAAGGTGATTGACACAACCAAACTGATAAGAAAACGGTGATTTCTTCAATGATGATTAAAAAGTGCAGATTTCTCTTTCTGACAAACAAGGTGATTGACACAACCAAAATGATAAGAAGAGTCATGTACCATTTCGCAAAATTCGCAATAGTTAAGTAATTAACTAATACGTCTGAGCGAATGAGCGCACACTGCAAATCCAAGTGTGTTATTTTTGCACGCATAAACGTCTAAAATGAGTCCAATCATGACATTTGACTGGAGCTCTTTTTACACGTTTCTTTTTACATGTTAAATAACGTGATTTAAAACGGCAAGAAATGTGTAAGAAGCTTCAACTAAAATAACACATTTGCATTTGTAATGTGCAAAAGATTTAAACGCTAGTAAGGAAATAATAAAAAATATTAATTATAAATAATAAATATAATTATATTATATATATATATATATGTATATATAATTTATTTAGCTTTAGCATAAAATTTAATAAAAAATTTATAGATATTTGAATATATACATATAGTAGGTATGTAATAAAGAATTTTTTTAGATTTAGGTTTATTTCAGTAATACTTGACTAATTAGATCAATTTTACATATATTTTGCAGTTAATTTTTCATTTAATGACATACACTTTTAAATATTTTTTCGAATTTGGCGTAAATTTCTTACCTTATTTTTTTTCTGAAATATTTCCAGTATCATGGAATAAAAACTTATTTGACACACACAGGTGGGACGATCTCACGGAGGAGTGCAGGCTGATGCAGCTAACAGAAACGAGTGCGAAGATTCGTTTAACTGGGGAAATTTTTATGTACATCTCAGCGATGCTCTACATCTTGGCTGCGTTGCGAGAGGCGAGATTTTTAGGTCTTAACATGTTCATCGAAAATCTCGTAAGAATCAATTAAGACGTCATACTCAATATATACAAAAGTTGGTTGAACGAGTCGATTTATATTACAATTAAATATTATAAGTAGAACTTTATCGTGATTAAAATCTACCTTATTAACAATTTCCGAATTTTTAAACAGATTATATGGTTGTCGTATATAGCGAATAATAAACCGAGTATATTAATGAGTCGATTTACGATAACGAAAACCGCAGAAATTACCATCCGTGTTAACCGCGAGCGCGGTTTTCAGATGACGGCGCCGTCGCGCGTGATGTTCCTGTTCTCGTGCTGCATTCTGCTGCTGTTCCCGTTTCTGCGATTTGCCTGCGCGGACGAAGTCGAAGACATGCTGGCGGTGGTGGCGATGCTGACGACGGCACCGTACTTTCTATTCTTCTGCCGGGGCTTCAAAACGGTCGGCCCGTTCGTCGTGATGATTTACAGGATGATCATGGGCGACCTTCTCAGATTCGTCTCCATCTACCTCGTCTTCGTGATGGGATTCTCCCAAGGTAACGCGTGTGCGGGCGTTTCGAACACGAAGTAAGAGGATATCCTCATATTCTTCTTCTTTTGATTTGCGCGTGACGGCTGTTCCATTTATCCTTATGAATAATGAGGCTTGTCCCGGGCATAATGAACTTTGTTGCCGATTATCGCAATTGATAATCGAAGCCGAAGAGACGTAACGGCACGTGTAAGGGACGAGAGACATCATCAATTCCCGCCGCGGTGACACGCCGCGCGGCGAAGATCGGCCGGTGCCTTATTCTATTGACTCCCAACAATTGTTAATTAGCCGCTGGTGTAACGGCATCGGCATCGGACGCGCGCGCGTAAACGTCGTGTGTGATCTAATCGACAGTTTTACTGGACACTGCAACGCGACATTGACACATATATCTCGCCTGGCCGACCAAAGGACAATCGTACAAAGGAACGAGGCGCGGGGAAGAGACCGCAAAAGGAAGCGCTACGTCGAGAAGGTCTCGAGATATACGTTAAATGGTGCGACGCGCGCCATTGTGCAATCAGCAGCGTGCAAAGCCGCAACGCTACGTGCCAATGTGTCTTGCTTTTCAGTTTTCACAAACGGCGGCGCGGCGTCGCCGCTTGAATGGACTGTCTATTCGCTCGCGAATACGACTTCCTCGATACTCCCTTAAGTCTTCCTCGATACGAAATCTTATACGACTGATAGTATGTCGTCCGCAGCGATCGGTCAATTAGGATGAGATCCCTTCGTCGGGATCTCTATAGACATGTCCGAAATATTTCTACGATGACGTCTTCTCGCGTAACTCGCGGATACACAGAAAAAAAGAAGGGTCAAATCAAAACTTATATATACTTAAATTAACCCGAGAACACAGCTTCCGGAGCATCTTGAAAACAGGAAAACACACTAATGGATCTGGAAGACTCATATATAACTTTGATAGAGACTTGTAACTCTGGTTCAAAGATTAATATTTTTGAACTTTTTTTTTATTTTGAAGCTCTGAGATTTAGGAATATTTCTGAATAGGTAGGTTTTAATACAGAAAAGTTTTATTTTGTCAAGTTATATGAAGTTAAAACTAAATTAAAGATATATTTTCAAATCAAGAATATTCTTTTTTTCTGTATAGAGGCGCACGTCGCACGCGATGTAAACAAACGAACGTCGTTGTAAGATAGATGTCAATATTCTTTGCAGCGTATTACATCATATTCCTGTCGTTTGACAACCCGAACACTCCGGAGGGCATCGACGACTCGATCTCGAATCCGATGCCGTCGCCGATGGAGAGCGTTATGGCGATGTTCCTGATGAGCATGACGAATTTCGGCGATTACTTCGGCGCGTTCGAGAGAACCGAGCACGAATTCGAAGCCAAGGTACTTTGCTAATTGCCTTGAATGCGATCGCGTACTTACACTGTTAAATATTAAAGAATGAAATTTTAACCAATACCTTGAATTAAATAACATTTTTTTTTATTTTGGCTACCATGTATATGTGTCGAAATTTATCATCTTAACACAAAAGAGTATTATTTTAACTCTATTGGTTTAGTTAAATTAATAGCATATTAAGTAGAAGCAGCGACGGCCTATAAGAATGGTTTAAAATTTAAACTAATTTAGATTGAATATAATTTGACACTTATTACAAATTTAACAGAGTGCAGAGATGCGTTCGGTATTCATGGATAGAGATAAACAATATTTGTCATTCACGTTAATTTGACGTTCACGTGGCACGTTTCAACGACAATTGAATAATTCACACAAATTTCTCGGGTAACGAATGACTCACTTGCATAAGTACGCGCCACGCAAAAGATGCAATCGCTATTATACTAATTGCAGCTACTGTTCGTGCTGTACATGGCGATCGTGGCGATTCTGCTCGTAAACATGTTGATCGCTATGATGGGCAACACTTACCAGAAGATCGCTGAAACCAGAAACGAATGGCAACGGCAAGTACGTTTATTAACATAGTCCATATCGCGTGTACCGCCGATGGCCCCCGCTGGCTTTTTTCCATTCAGGCCGTTTGATATCTTAAATATAAACAGATACATTACTACAAAAATATTTTATACACCGTTAAATATTAAAAGATGAAATTTAAAGCAATACATTTATGCTAAATGGCATTTTGTTATTTTTAATTACCATGTGTGTCGAAATTTTTAATTTTACACAAAATAGTGCTATTTGAACTCCCATATTAGTTTAGTTAAATTAACGACATATTATTGAGTAGAAACAGAACCTATAGGAATGGTTAAAAATGACTCAAACTGTCCTATAATTTGACACTAATACGAATATAACAGTGTAATATCTATTGATTGCTACGTAATTAACATGATAAAGTAGCTATCACGCTGTGATGATTGCGCGGCGCAGTGATTTCGAAGCTACTATAAAATATACTGTATATTATTAAATATAAATGCAATTTTCAGTACATATACATATATAATAAATGCAGCAACGTGGACCATCGGTATGGTACACGCGGTTTGAATGGAATTAAACTCCACGCACGCTGAGACATTGTTTCGTGTGTATGTCAGTGGGCGCGTATAGTTCTGGTCGTGGAGAGAGGCGTGAGTCCCGCTGAAAGGCTGAGAAAGTTGACGGACTATTCTCAACCCATGTCCGACGGTCGTAAGGCGTTGGTTCTTCGATTACACCAGACTGTGAGTATATACGGTGAACTCGCGGCCGGAACAAACGGATTTTCCATGGTCGACGGTATCGATTTTAGGAGGAGGACAAGGAGGAGATGAAGGAGATACTCGAGATGAAGAGAACTCACGACAGATTGCTGAAGAAAAGGCAAAGCAGAATGTCAAAGGAGAAGATTCTATCTTAAGCGGGGAAGCCATTGTTGTTAGGAACTGTGAGAAGAAGTTAATGAGCATCTTAATTATTTATCTCGAACTACTTAGACAATTAGTTCGTTTTATTTTTGAGAATTGTCTATTTATTTATTTAATTTTTAGCTATGTCAAAATCACAACACATTTTGCACGACGAATTGTAAGGATCCGAAATAAAATGATTGCGATGCGTAGACTAGAGCAAGTGAAATTTTAATCAATAAATCGCGAGCTGATGTTGGAGTTTCCATGACAACAAACCAATCATGTCAGACTGTCATAGAACTCGAGCGATGAACGTGCCGAAAGGAAAAAAGACGTACATGTACATACAATGAGCGCGTTAAAAACACCGATAAACTATAGAAACTTGGAAGAGGAACTTCACGCGGCTCTCGCAGCCGACGAATTGTATAAATTACAAAACGACGCTAAAATTCGAGCGGTGGAACAAGCAGTGCCGACGTATGAGCACTTCAGACAGATGGTGATTGCAATATCTTGGTTATTTGTCGTCGTCTAAACGAGAAATCTTGATCTATATGTGGTCGTGCGTATAGCTTCTGCGTTCAGTTTATATTCAATATTACTGAAGAATTTACATACATATATAATTAAATAATTACAATCAAAAATAAATAAAATAAAAATAATAAATTATAATGTTTTGATATAAAAGTTCTCGAGTAAATTTCGAATTAATTCATTATAACAACAGGTGAATGGTGCTCACTTGAAACCTCTGGATCGCGACGACATGAAACCTAAGATCGGCGCGCAGTGGAATCCGCTGATTAATTCCACTAAGCCTCATCGTGACTCGACTGCATCGGCAGCCTCAAGAAAATCGACGCGCGATAAACGGGACAATGGAAGTTGCCCGAAAAAATTTCGGGAGACGTGCGAGAATTTTTTACAATTTTGGAGAACAATTGCGGACCACTCCGAAAAGTTTACTTATGTATGGAATCTAAGGTGAGAGAGAATCGCAGAACGCGCAAGAATATCGCCATCACGTGTATCAACGACGTTTTTTTTAAATTTTTTTTTTAATGACAGGAACGATCTGCGGCATCACGTCTTTCGAGTGGAAATCCCAGCGTCGTTCCTCGGCGACTTCGCGAATACGTGTCTGCAGCATTCGTCGAAGGTGGACGACGTAACGTCAATTATAGAAATTCTCGGCATACTGAGCGCGTGCAATCGGTTCGATCTGACGGTATGCTTCATGACGAGAGACGAGAAATCTACGTGCGAGCAGCTTTTCCAACAGTTGCAACTTAAAGGAAGATCGCCAGGCGAATCCTTGAAACATACAGTCAAATCGTTAGCGGTGAAATATCGGGTTAAGCTTGATTAATGAAGCACAGTATATTCGTCTTGCATATAACAATATACGAACGGTATAAATAAACGGCAGAGATAAAACAAAATAAATGATTGAAACTTTATTATTGTTCAATTGTTGTTATTATGATGGCAAATAATTCATCTGGAATTAACTGAAGATTAGTCGAAAAATTTGTTGTTAAAATTAAAAATAAAATGTATTCGTTTTACAAATAATCAGGGTCCGCCACCAAAATCCGGACAAATTTGACTTCGGCGGTAGGTCGTTGTTGACGTTCGGGCAAGTCAGATGTTTGTAGTAAGCGTGCATAATCTCAAAATGTCCGAACAGATAAGATCGAGTGCAGAGTAGAACCGAAGAGCGGCGATAATCGAAGGCCTCCGCGCTGGGCGTTCGCAGACCGAAATTATTCGGTTCTTCGGGTATACCCGAGATCGACCGTTTATGATGTTGCGGCTATAAAGAAGCCGTTCGAAAGAAAAGTCGGTAAGGACTTGAGCAATTATCGAAAGGGCAATACGTGGGCTCGTCGTGTTTTACAGACAATATTATCAGTCCAGATAAACAAGCGAGATAAACCAAAATAAATAATTAAGAACTGCTTTACTTTATTATTTTTATTTTAATTAATTTATGTTGCTAAAATGTTGCTAAAATAAAAAGCGATTCGTCTCACAAAGAATATTATCAGCCAAAGCTAAACGGGAGAGGTAAAGCAATTAAAATAAATGATTAAAGACCACTGTCAAAATTTATTATTAATATTACAAACAATTTGGAACCAAAACGTAGTCGATAAGAATATGTTGCTAAAATCAAGAGAGAGTATAAATTAAAATAATTAAACAATCCTCCGTATTCACTCGATTCGATAAGTCACGCGATTCGTTCGAATCAAATGCGGAGAAGAAAATTCGAACTGGTCGAACTGGTCGAAGTCGATTCGGAGCCAGAGCAGACGACGCGACCACGTGACCCGCCGAGCAAGATGGCGGACGCGCGATCCACGGCGCCGCGTACGCGAAGAACACCGTGATCGTCGCGTAAATGCGACAACGACCGAGCATACGTTGGCCCATTCATATCATTTACGTGCACAAGTGCACGTCGAACGTCTCGGGGAATGACTGACACCCATGAACTTGCCGCGTTTCCCATACGTGCGTCTCACGGGACCGCCATGGGCGCCATGATGATGCACACACGCGACCGCGACCCGGCCGCCGTCTGTCAGTTCTGTCACTCGTGCGTGCGCGCGCGCGCGTGTGCACGGACGTAAACAAGCGACTGGTTTCGTCACGCCATCCCACGCCATCCCATCGTCGTTGCCGCCGCCACTGCGGACCGCTGCGGAGCCGAAACCGTCGCCGGTCGCTGTCGCGTCGTCAGTTCCAGCCGCTCCAGCCGCTCCAGCTGCCGGAACAGAACGCAGAACGCTCTCGGACGGTGGACGCCGAGACGCCGGGCGCCGGACCACGCCGCGGAGTCCGGGACGCTCAACGACACTGCCGAGAGGATCGCGTGATAAGATATGCGCGCGAAACGACGGCGATTAGCCCGCTCGGCCCGCTGCGCGTCATCAGTCGATCACCGTCGCGTCACTCATCGCGTCACGCGTCTCTCGCCGTCGCCGCGAGGGTGAGAGTCCGACGGACCCTCGCCCCGGACGGTCGCGGCGCGACGCCGTAAGGTGGAAAGAGAGAAAGAGAGAGAGAGAGAGAAAAGTATAAACAAAAACGGGGAACGAGAGAGCGCGCCGCCCGCGCCGCCACGACGCCTCCGCCATGAGGCTGGAGGAGATGCCGTTGCGGCTGAGCTCCGACGAGCGGGACTTTGAAATGGACGACGACGAGACCGATTACCTGCTGCAGCCGTCCGAGGACAGCATCAGGCAGCTGACGTTGAGGCGACGGCGCATCGCCGATTGCTCCAAGTGCCTGAAGAGCTGCCTCTGCGGGTGAGTCTATACCGGGTGTTTCGGAACGACGACGCGACGCGTCACGCTCGCGCTCACGTCGTTTCTTTTGTTTTCTTTTTTCTTTTTTTACCCTGTTTTACCCCCCTCGCCGTCCAACTCGCGATCGCGATAGACTCTCGTCGTTTCCGTCCTTATCGCCTTTTCTTATCAGACTTTTTTCTTAATTCGCAAGGCTCCATTTAATAAGTCTTGTGCACTGAGTATATCACGTTATAATTGTGCGTATTTCTTGTTTAGCCATTTTTAATAGTTTCTATTAAAATTCATTTTATATTAGAATTTATTTTGAAAACTGGTATTTATTGAGGATTTTTTAATTTGTTTACATAACTTTTAGGGCCGGTTGTTCCAATCTATTGGCAAACTAATTAATAGTTAAATTAATAGTTAAATCATACGTCTGTCCTTCTTTAATTTGAAAGAAAAACAAAGACACATATATGATTTAACTATTAGTTAGTTTACCAAAACATCAGGTTGGAACAACCGGCCCTTAATGATGAGATATGCGCGTTGGAGTTTATGGATGCGAATGAGCGGAATACTTATACGTTTAATTCGGAATAAATTCTTTCCGTGCACATTAGCTTTTTACTGTTGAATTTTCCCTAGTGTCAAATTGTACTCAATTTGAGTTCATTTTTAATAAGACCTACATTGCTTCCTGCTTAATATGTCGTTAATTTAACTAAACAATGTTGACTTAACCAATGGAGTTAAAATAATATTCATTATTTTGTGTCAAAATAATGAATTTTTGCACAGATGGTAGTTAAAAATAACAAACTGTTAGTTAACTCAAGGTATTGGTTCAAATTTCATTCTTTAATATTTAACAGTAATATTGATGTTTAAAATTGAACATTTTGTTAATTAAGGTAAAACGTGCAAAAGGACTCGTTACTGAAATATAATCGCGAAATTTAGACCGGAGTAAATTTTCTCTGTTCATATTTAATTGACTTTTAACGTTTAAAATCAAACATTTTGTCAATTAACGTAAAACATGCCGCAAGATTCGTCACTAAAATATATACGCGAAGTTTAGAACGGAGTAAATTTTCTTCGTTTATATCTAATTAGCTTTTAACGTTTAAAATTGAGCATTTTGTTAACTAAGGTAAAACGCGCAGATTGATCTGACTCGTTACTGAAATATATTCGCGAAATTTAGAACGCTCTGTATAGCCAAATATAGCTCAATGTTTACAACGCGGACTCAAGTTACTCAGGTTGTCTCATTATAACTGTTAGTACGCGAACGAACGGCGATCGTGTTGACTTGCCTAACACTCGAAGGCTTCCAATGAGAAATCAATATAAATCATCATCGATTCACAGATCGATCAACAGTATCAACGCTTTTCGTGTGCTTTCGTTACGGAACGAATATCGAAAGTTAATCAAACTTCGTTAAGGAGAAGAGCTACTTATATCTTTTTTGTTTTCGGTGCTATGTTTGTTCGCCGGGAATAACTGTCCTAACAAGTTCCAGTCTAGATTATCGGCAGGATGTTAAAATAACGTCGTATAAATAAGGCGACGTGTATGTGTATATATGTAGCATTACGTATACGAGGAGCGTCTTAAGACGGGATCGATATAGGAAAAAAATAACTTTTTTCGACGCGATATATATATACAGTGCGAAAGTCAAGTGCGTGGGTGCAGCTACGGAGAAATCGTGTAAAAGCATACGAGACAAAATATAACGACAACGAGTAAGACGTGGTGTACCAAAAATAATGCGGGGAACCAGCAAAAGGACCAGACGGTAATAGTCATATTTCAAGTCAACAAATCAATATTCCGCAGGATGTTGCAGTAGAAATTCGTCACGAATCAATCGATTAATTAATATTATTTATTATTTATTAATCAATTGAGAATTTTCTAATCGACTCGACTTGACTGGCTATCATCGTCATGACAATACGACCCTATATAAGCATCAAAATTACGTCAATTTAGAAAGACCCATGGTCGAAACGTCTTGGCGATTAATTTGACCAAAAAAACCAATGGTCGTATTGTCGTGACGATTACAATGGCCTAGTTTACACCGTGCGACCTGATCGCGACCTGACCTATGCCCTGACCTAAAATAGGCTTCTAAATAAAACGTTTACACCATGCAGACCTATGATATTTTTGGGTTAAATTGTAGGTAAAAATTATCTATTGGTATCTATTGGTACATTCTCTGCACTTTAGGCGATCTTTAGGTCACCTGCGTTTACACGCGTTACGTCATGTGGCCTAATTTAGGTCAGGGCACGCGAAAAAGAGACCTGACCCAAGCGAGGTCGCAACTGTTTACATCGTTGCGACCTATCGTGTTTGGGTTGAATATAAGGTATAGGTCGCGGCCTAAACGCACGGTGTAAACTAGGCCAATGATAGCCAGTTAGGTCGATTAATAAGTCTTCACTGTTAATTAAGTTAATTATTACAGGCGAGGTAAATATACTAAATATTACTCATTCGGTTTAATATTATTCGATTTAAGAGAAACGTGGGCGCAGCTCGTTGAGCCTCTACTTTTATCTCTTCATAAATGCATCTTCTCTCGCCGTTCTTTTTTTTTTTTTTCAAGTTTATTTCAAACGCGCGCACGTAGAAAACATGAAAATAAGACGCAAAGCAGAAGGAAAGAACACGCTGTTAATCCGTGATAAATGACGTATTAACACGATGTATATAAACCGCGCGAGCTACACGAGCGACGCGCTCTCATCCGTTTCTCTCATCGTTTATCGATTGCAGACCTCATCATTTATTTATTTCTAACGTCTCCGATACGTCTAATCGCGTCTCTGTCGCCCGACTGAGAAAAGAGAAAGAGGATTAACGCGAAGGGGATTAACTGTCTCCAGTTGATTCGAGAATACAAAGCTCACGTACTTCGTAAGACGATTAGTAAGGTCAAAGGTGTGCCGTGTGCCTCGGTTTCACCGGTAAATCGGCGGATCTCATCTCGCGCGATATACGGTCGATCGAAAGCCTCCGGTTACGCGCGCCCGAAATAGCGTCCGACCCTGTTCAACCCTGTTCGAAGCTCCGCGCCGTATTACTTGGGCGAGATATTGCGCAAACCCAGAAACGAGCATTCATGCTCGGCTCTCGATAAAATAACAACGCTTTAATCACGCGTGGCCGTGTGCAAACAAGAAAATTCTCGTTCACCGAGAGAAATTATTGTGACCTAGAATTCGGTAATTGTTCTTAATATTAAATAAGTTATAATATAATGAAAAATGTAACACGTAATATAACGTGCAGTGCAAGGTGTTAGTTTTAATTTCCCACTCATACGAAGTTGCACCTATGTAACAGAACGTAATTTACATATTGTAATAGAATGTAATAGAACACACACTTATACATATATTATACATTAATAAAAGAGGGTTATATAACATTATTTATTACATTAATTAGGTATAATAGGACATCCGTCATATTACGTGTTACTCCTGTATTACGTAGCAATTTTATATTCTGTATTTGTTGGAGTACATTGTTCTCATTGCGTACAGCATCAAATTGAATTATAAGTATTGTCGTTCTCCTTAACGTTGCTAAACGTATCAGAAGTTTTTTTTTTATTTAATTGAGGCAATAATCATAATTATTTTGAGTCATCAAAACTCAAGTTTTTTTCTTTCTTAAAACAGACCGATATCTCTTTCAATCCCCAAAGATCAATTAAAACAATAATTTGTTCTAATTGTGATAATACACACGTGTTACATATTTCAAAATTTAATTGAATTTTTAGCGTACATTTCTTCGATTATTTTCTGAAAAATTTTTATCTGAAATTATCTCAGGGGAACTTGGAGAAAAGGTAAACGAATTTATTCACAATAATAAAAGTTAAAGCGCATTTTGTACAGTTTCGACTATTAGCAAGTTTTCTTCAGCAATCTCGATATAATATGAACATTGAGTTAAAAACTACATAATAGAATTTATAGAATAAATACAATTCTGACAATGAGATAAGCGAATTGATTAATTCTCAAGTATAATATTTCGAACTATTTTCGATTGCGTGCCGGGAGTAGCCTGTGACGCTTCGAGGGGACAAGACTATTGGCTCGACGCTGTTGTATCGACCGGACGCGGCCCAATCGGGCGCTCGTTTTCCTCAACGGGCGCGCATCTTGCGGGAATCGTGCGTTTCACGGCCGCGGCGACGCGACGTGTGATGTCATAATACTGTAGATCCACTGATAGATTTGATAATAAGTACGCTTTATCGGATAAGCACAGTGTGTTTCCGTGAAACGCGAAGAAAAGGTGGGCGAGGTGCTCGCGCGCGCGTGTGAGCTAGCTCTTTTTTTTGGGGGGAGTGAGCGTCTTGTCTACTAATGTGGAGGAAGTAGCGTCCCTGAGAATGGAGACGCAGAGCAACGTTATTAGGATGTCCAAGGAGGACATCCCGCTGATATCCAAACCGCGGAACGACAGTTCCTGGTCGAGGTGACGTATCCCTCGTCGCGACGTCACAACCTGAACCTCGATTTCGCGACTCTCCGTTCTTTTGCGACGCGAGAATTCCAACTCCCCTCCCCCCTCTCCCCCCTTAATTCACTCGTGACGACAAGCGGCAAGTCTCTGGATCAGCTGTCCGATAAGTCCGATCGGTGACCGTTTGACAGTAGATGTCCACGCGCGAATTCGGGTCGACCCGATCCGATGACGCTGGATGACATGACTGCGCATTTGTTTATATCCAAACTTTTTAGCGATTAAGATTTGATCGTCACGATTATTTGTCATGTAACGTTGCGCGTCGATGAATTAAGATTTATAGGTATTCGTAGTCGGACCTTGTATTTAGTACAATCCTGTACGATCTTGAGGGCCTGAGCAGAATGGCAGACTTATAATTTTCAACAATGTTTTATCCTTCAAATGTTCAAATCTTTGTTTTTAGTAAAGGCGATTGCACATGGCCCGTATTCATAGTCGGATCTTATATCTAAGATCATTTTAAGTCTGGTCAAAAGCAGTCTTAAGACTCCGTTCAGCCAATCAAATGATCGTATTAGCAACTTAAGACATTACTTAAGACGGTTTGAAATAAGATCCGATTATGAATACGGATCAATGTTTCAGTTGTAATCGTAAGGCCGTAAGAAAATAGACCAATCACAGTCGATTATTCTTCTCGCGCGCTTGAAGAATAATCGAGTGTGATTGATCTATTTTCTTGTCTCTCAAGTCTTGAAATGAGTGTTTTACACGAAGTGTCAACATTTCTAAGACACTTGAGACACAAAACAGTATTGTGTGTGTGCGTTGTTAAAAATAAAGATTTAAAGCATGAAACATTGTCTTAAAATTGTAAGCCAGCCATTCTGCTCAGGCCCTGACTTACAATTTTAAGACGGTATTTTATGCTTTAAATCTTTGTCTTTAGTAACGCACAAAACGCTGTCTTGTGTCTCAAGTCTTAATGTGCGTACAAAGTGTTAACGACTTTCAAGACTTGAGACACAAGACAGTATTGTGCGTTACTAGACAAAGGGTCATGGCACGTAGAAAAAACTTAAGCAGTAAGCAAAGTAGTTATATTCAGAGATTAGACAATATTTTGGCGAATATCAAAAGAAGAAGAGTTGACAGTTTTTCATTCTGTCAGTTTTGTACGTTGCTCTTGTTAAGTCGGAATTGTTTCTTGTGATTGCAGATGCTGTACTTGGATGTGGAGGAGATGCTGCAGAGAACGGGAATTGAGAGCCAGAGTTATCCATATTGGGCAGCCGATGCACGAGAAGTTTCCCACTAATGTTATAAGAAATCAAAAATACAATGTTGTTACTTTCCTGCCTTTGGTACGTTCCTCTCTCGATGGGAGAATTATCTTTTTTCAAACCGCTTGAAACGGATCGATAACGCCCGTCCTTGTTTCACAGGTCCTCTTTCAACAGTTCAAATTCTTCTTGAATTTATACTTTCTGCTTATGGCTATATCTCAATTTATACCAGACATAAGGATAGGGTACTTGTACACGTACTGGGGGCCATTGTGCTTTGTTTTAACTGTGACAATTTTCCGCGAAGCCATCGATGATTTTAGAAGATACAAGAGGGACAAGGAGGTCAATGCACAAAAATATTATAGACTAGTGAAAGGCTTTAATACGCCAGAATTAGTACCAAGTTCGAAGTTACGCGTGGGCGACTTGGTAAGTCATATTACGGTATCTTTGTTCGCTAGTAATTATTCTTGTTAAATTTTTGCGTAACAAAGTTTCGGTATGGCTATATTAACGATTGCGCTTCTCTCTGATAACCAGGTTATAGTAGAAAAGGGTCAAAGAGTACCAGCCGACTTAGTATTATTACGCACAACCGAGAAATCTGGCGCGTGTTTCGTGCGGACCGATCAGTTGGATGGTGAAACGGATTGGAAATTAAGATTGGCAGTGCCTGCAACGCAAAAATTGGAAAGCAATTCTCAATTGTTTGATATTAAAGCAAGTTTGTATGTTGAGAAACCTCAGAAGGATATACACAGCTTCATTGGCACCTTTGCAAGGGTGAGAAATTTAATTTCCTTATCGTTTTGCTCTAAATAATCTGGCTTTCTCTATGTAATTATCCTCTATTTCCAGTATGATGGATACAGCAGTGAGGAAAGCTTAGGGGTAGACAACACGTTATGGGCCAACACAGCCGTGGCATCCGGTTCCGCCCTTGGTATCGTCGTTTACACCGGTCAGGAAACGCGATCTCTAATGAATCACTCAGAAATCCGATCAAAAGTTGGCTTGCTTGATCAAGAGATCAATCAGTTAACAAAGGTATTATGCATGTAGAAATTATGCGTCGAAATTGATAGGCGCGCGTATGAACGCTTGTACATTCTAACTTTACTTCGGCAGGTACTGTTTTGCGCGGTAATAGGACTCGCGCTTGTAATGATGTGCTTGAAAGGATTCAACGGACCGTGGTATCGTTACATGTTCCGTTTCGTCCTGCTGTTTTCCTACATCATACCGATCAGCTTGAGAGTGAATCTGGACATGGGCAAAGCGTTTTACGCTTGGTGTATACAAAGGGATAAAGATATCGCCGGTACGGTCGTGAGGACGACCACTATTCCGGAAGAACTCGGACGTATATCGTATTTGCTGAGCGATAAGACCGGCACGTTGACGCAGAATAAGATGGTGTTCAAGAAGTTACATCTGGGCACCATATCTTACGGCCAGGAGACGTTCGACGAAGTAACGTCAGTACTGAAGACTTATTATCCCACTGACACGGAGCGTTCACCGGTGAAGCCGGCGCACAGCGGGAAAGTCCGAAGATCCGAGAATACCCGGATCTACGATGCCGTGCATGCTTTAGCTCTGTGCCACAACGTAACCCCGGTATATGACGAGGTAAACAAATCCTCGAATCTGGACTCGGTGAGCGTGCAGACGGTGGAAACTGGAGATACAGGTTCCATTCAGAGGTAACCAATGTCTCGTTGAATCAGTCGCGAAAGCCTCAGTACCGTCGTTAATCCTTAATATGAATCCTTAATTGAAATTCTAACGTTTCAGTCAAACGGAAGCGGATCAACATTACTATCTGCCGGAACAGAAACGTAATTATCAAGCCTCGAGCCCGGACGAAGTGGCTCTGGTGAAATGGACGGAGGAAATGGGACTGCCTCTGGTCAAGCGGGACCTTAATTCGATGCAGCTGAAAACTCTGAACGGTCAAATATTGAATTACACCATACTGCAAATATTCCCGTTCACATCGGAAACCAAGCGAATGGGAATTATCGTGAGGGAGGAGTCCAGCTCTGAGATCACTTTCTACTTGAAAGGTGCTGATGTTGTGATGTCTGGCATTGTGCAATATAATGATTGGCTGGACGAGGTGTGCGAAAACATGGCACGTGAAGGTCTCAGAACGTTGGTCGTGGCAAAGAAAAATCTGACCGAAGACCAATATCTCGATTTTGAAGCGAGGTAACGTATCATTAAAAGTATTACAATTACTTAATGTATAATTGAATTATATATTGTACGTTTTATAGATATAACGCGGCGAGAATGAGCGTCAGCGACCGTGTATCGAGAGTCGCGGCGGTGGTGGAAAGTCTCGAGAGAGAAATGGAATTGTTATGCGTGACCGGTGTCGAGGACAGATTGCAAGACAGGGTGAGGCCTACGCTGGAACTCTTGAGGAATGCCGGGATCAAGATATGGATGTTGACCGGTGACAAATTGGAGACCGCGACTTGTATAGCGAAATCTTCGCGTCTTGTGTCGCGCACCCAAGGCCTGCACGTCTTCAAATCTGTCGTGACACGTACCGACGCTCATTTGGAACTGAATACATTTCGCAAGAAGCAAGATTGTGCCTTAGTTATCAGCGGCGATTCTCTGGAGGTGTGCTTGCAGTATTACGAGCAAGAATTTCTGGAGCTCGCTTGTGGTTCACCCGCCGTCGTTTGCTGCCGGTGCTCTCCCACGCAGAAAGCCGAAGTTGTGAGTCTCATACAGAGACACACCGGCAAGAGGACGGCGGCCGTCGGCGATGGCGGTAACGACGTCTCCATGATACAAGCCGCGGACGCTGGTATTTATTTAATCTTTTGAATAATATAAGTGTATCTAGATATTTTTTATTACAGTTTATATTTTCTTACAGGGATTGGTCTTGAGGGTCTCGAGGGAAGACAAGCATCGCTAGCTGCTGATTTTTCAATTTCTCAGTTTAGTCATCTCGCTAACTTACTATTAGTCCACGGTAGAAGAAGTTACAAACGATCAGCTGCATTGAGTCAGTTCGTTATACACCGTGGTTTGATAATATCGACTATGCAAGCTGTGTTCTCTGCAGTCTTTTATTTGTCTTCGGTTGCCTTATATCAAGGTTTTCTTATGGTAGGGTAAGTAACTCAAGTATACTTGTTAAAAATTAAATTTAAAAAGTTTCTGTAAGTCTCAGTAATTTTATGACAAAACTTTTTACATACTTAGGGTCACTTCGACCAACTCCGATTAACTTTACTCGATGATTAACTCAATCAGCAATGTTGCTCTAATCTTTTCGATGCGTGATACACTCTGTACTGTGATATCAAATGATAAATTAAAATATCTGTCTCGAAAATAGTTTTAACATGGGTGGAATTATTAATTTCTTATTATTTGATGAATACGAGAGTTATGATCTTGGAAGAAATCAACGAAAACTACGTATAATTAGACCACGTATTAATTATCTGGAAATTTTTGATAATTATTTTAAAGAAAGATTTGTAATATCGAAACACAACTTTATTCCCGACATAGACGTATACGTATAATAGCTAGAGCATTCCCATTGGAGAGTTTTAGGTAAGATCTAAAAGACAGAAATATATGCTTACTGGGATGTTATATATGTTATATATGATTCACGAAGTGGTATATGAGTTAAGAACGACATACAGTTAAAAGTCTTGCTGCTGATCGAGTTAATCGTCGATTAAAGTCAATCGGATTTGATCGGAGTGAACCTACTATAACTTTATTGTGTATATAAAAATTTTTAGGTACGCTACAATATACACAATGTTTCCCGTTTTTTCATTGGTATTGGACAAAGATGTGTCAGGAAAAATAGCGCTTACCTATCCAGAACTTTATAAAGAGCTTAGCAAAGGTCGTTCGTTATCATATAAAACATTTTTTATGTGGGTTTTGATAAGTATATATCAAGGTACGTATTGTTTTTCAGTTAAATCTCGATAATCTAGATATATGCAATATACAAGTAAAGAAGATACATCTTTGACGATATATTTTATAGGAGGAGTAATCATGTATGGTGCGCTTATAATGTTCGAGGATGAATTCATTCATATAGTGGCTATAAGTTTTTCAGCGCTAGTTTTGACAGAATTAATAATGGTTGCTTTAACAATTAGAACCTGGCATCACATAATGATGCTTGCAGAAATCTTCTCTCTAGCGCTCTATTTACTATCATTGGTCGTCCTGAAAGATTACTTCGGTGAGTTTATGATTACTTAACAACAAAAGATAAATATAAATTTACATCGTTATTACAATATTTTTCTTGTTATTTTAATATAGATGCTGAATTTATTAAAACAACGGACTTCTTATGGAAGGTATTGGTGATAACGTTGGTCTCATGTATGCCGCTGTATATCCTGAAATTTTTGAGGAAGAAATTTTCACCTCCCAGTTACACCAAATTATCCTAAAATCTTATGCAGAAATTGATTTGTCCACATAGAGATGAGGAAAAGGGAGGATAAAACATCAAACGTAATTCAATGAAGAGCTGTATAAAAATTTTCTTTTGTTCTACAATATATCCCTAATCCAATCCAATTAATAGATATAATTTTTAATGAAATAAGAAAAAATGCACCGTTTTATAACACCCAGCTATTTTTGTAAAACAATCAATTTTTACGACGTTAATCCTAAAGAGGATTAACGTAACAGGAAATAATAACCGCAAAAATTAAAAACCGGCAGTTTCTAAATTTCTTGTATTATATCTGCGCACTGACTTCAAGGATATATGGATTGGATTAAACTTGTTACAAGCGAAACAAGCTTCACAACTCGCCGCATAATGTTAATTCTTCTTGCAAGCTTATCCTTTACGCATCTTGGCTTTAGATTAAATACATGACTTTTTTTATACTTGATTTTCTTTATATTTCTTTTGTTTGTACATTAATTTATTTAATACATTGCCAAAGGTCGCATCTTCCATTTCAATGTGTTTATACGCACATATTTTTGCGACACATATATATCTGCTCTATATATCGTTTATTTTTGAAATATTAATTCGATATGTTCTCTAATCGAGCACAACGGTATTTCTCGTGTATCTAAATCTTCAAGTATTCGGATGGATCAATATAATTTTAATTTGTATAACGATAACTAAATGCATTTTACTTGGCTAGAATTAATACGATTAAGAGATCTAGAATTTGAGTATCAGGAAAATAAAACTGTGATTTTCGCGAGTTAAACCTAACCGGCATTTTTTGCACTGATGTTATATTATACATATAAGAAGCTGTAGTCACTGAAACTATTCGAGATGTCTTGTTTTAATTTTATCCCTTATTAAAAATATTTCTACACGAAGGGCATATCTTTTGTTATCATTTATATTCTAAGCACATAAATAATAATATTAGATTACATAATGTTTTATATTCATGTAAATACTGCAAGCATGTAGAACATAACTGTAATCGTTGTTATCTCTAATGTGAAACGTATCGCAATATAGTTGTTCCTAGACGACTATTATTTGCTATGTAACGCGTTTATAATTAATTTATTCGCAAATAAAATAATATATTCCTTTTCCTGTGATATTTGTATTGTTCATACGACACATTCATATGCGCATTATATCAAGGTATCTTACATACATGACATAGAAAAGTCCCATTTTTGGAAAATACTTTATTCTCAAACTTTACCGGATAATTACATTGAGTTTAGCGGCTGCCGCTTTTCTTATTTTATCATGAATTCTATTAACTTCGCTCTGAAACAATGTACGCTCCATGTGTCTATAGATTACCCTGTAGCAATGAGATGTTTTCTTGGTCTTTGGATGCGTGAATTCATCCTTCAATAAAATCTGTTCGATGAAATCGCCGCCTATTTCTCGGGCTATATCGTAGAAGTCGTTAGAAGAATAACTTCCGTCTTCCGGCAACCAGAAACTTATGTCGTTGGTACAAGGTGGATATATACTGACAGGCTAAAAAGTTATATATTCGTCTCTACATAGATTTCATATAAATTACAACTAAATTGATATATAAGAGATATGATGAAACGCACACAACATTCTACATAATAAAATAAATTGAACGTTTATTTTACCTTGTATTGGATACGTGCATTAGGATCGTCTACTTTGAACTGATTTAGGAAGCCCGCGTCGTTGCTCCAGAATAATCTTATGTCCGGAATGCCATATAGGCGCATGGCCAAACGTTCCAAGCCGAGACCGAATGCCCATCCGATTCGATCCATGGCGCCGGATCTCTGTAAAATTTCCTGACGAATAATACCACAGCCGAGTATTTCCAGCCAATTGTCGTTGTACAATATTTCTAGCTCCCACGATGGATGCGTGAATGGGAAATATTGATCGACCCATCGGCACTGCACATCTGTTAACAGGATACTCAAAAATTAATTTCAAGTCATTTCATTATAAAACATCGCCTACTTATAATTCTCGTTTGAAAATGAAATGCGTGTGCTCGTCGGAAGTATTAAACGAAAGCAATACCTTTCCCAAAGATAGCTTGTGCCAGACTAGTTAGGGTATCCTTCAGTTCCTGCTCCATAACTTTTACCGCTTCCAAACTATGACAAGCCTGCTTCTCGGCGCTCTCCGTCCCTCTGTGCTCGAACAGCTGCAGACCTTCGGGGTCGTTCGTGTCGCGAAATATCTCTCGCGACGTACGCAATCTGACCGCGTCGACCTGGTGAAAAATCGGGTAATGCGTGCTGTCGATCTCGTCGCGTCGGTACACGTCCCCGACGACGAGAAAGTTATTCAATCCCATCGAGATCAGCTCGGCCTGATGCGCGGTGGTGTGCGCTCTCAGCAGCGTGTCCCGGTTTACGAAGTAACAGTCGGCTTTCTTTCTACTCGGATGATCCTTCGGCACGAGAAGGGAGTCGTAGTTTTGCGCGACGCTAACCACGGGGCACAGATTGTCATAGATGCTGAACGACGGGGTCCCGCTTTTACTGCGGAACTGCCCGTAAAAGAAATTCACGATGCGCTGACGTAAATGCGAGAGCGGATGGTGTTGCTGAACGTGCAGGTTTCTCCCCAATTTGGCGACGATATTCGGGGTGACATTCGTCCAGTCGTCCGTCGCGTACTTCTGACCCAAGAGCACCAGCTCGTTGCTCTTGTTAACATTGGCGGCAACTGAGGCCGCCCTATAGGCTGTTTTGACATTGTTTATCAGGGTTTCCTTGCAAAAACGATACGTGATACACCTGTAAAAAAATACATACTTTAAACAAGAATCAATTGTTTCATCATAGATAGATAAAATATATTGACATTGCGTACCACATTGTGTTAAATCTTACTTTCTCTTACTTATAACAAGGAGGCGTTATACTGGTTTGTCTTAAAACGATTTCAGAATAAATCTCCAAGTATGTGTAGCTTGCACCAGCTTGCACTAAACTGTAAAACACCTTTTCATTATTTCTACATATATATGCATATATATTCATTTACATTATATAAATAAGACTATTTTAAAATGTATTGTAATGTAAAAAGAAATTTTATTTTAATTATTTTTTTTTTTTTTCAATTATTTAATAGTAAACTGTGTGCAGTATCTCTGTTTATTATCTGCCTGAAAGCAAAGAGCGTTATTAACTCCCGAAAATTATTAACACATCTCCAAAAATTTTGCAAAAAATAAATATGTGGAGGTTATATAAGAAAGTGTCAATTTTTTACATCAGAATATTGATAAGACAGGCATCGAATACCACTTATAATAAATAAATAACGTTATTTGATACGATATTGATGATGACAATGTAAGTCTAGTCGCGGTATCGCGTTAAATCGCAGTTCGCACGACGCACAAGTTCATTTTATCGCACATGGAATTGATGGAAGAACACTAACCAAAAACAACAAGACGCCATCGGGTTATCAGTACGCCACAGTCGCCACATAACCATGTGCTACGACAGAGTCGCCGAATTTGGCTCCATTGAGATATTGTAGTGGATCTCTAGTTTTTATAAAATATATAATGAATCCTGGTCGAGACGCGATTCTGAGCCTCTATCGGAATTTAATCCGGGAAAGCAAGAAGTGGAGCTCGTACAATTATAGGTAATGTAATAACATCAAGACGATTTTTTAGTGAAGATATTATAGTGGAAAAAAATCATCTATTTCTTTTTCTTTCGTGTATACGTATACATTTTTTTTTTATAACTAAGAATTTCATCCTCAAGAATTCTCTTTAACGTGATTTATTTATGTACATATATCTAGAAGTGTAAAAATCTTTTTTATTTCACAAATAACTATAGCCTATCATCGAGCATCTAATTATGCCCTTTCATATGATAACGAAAGGTGTATGGAGTGTGTTAGAAAATAATGATTGTTCGGTACATTTTCAGAATGTATGCACTGCGAAAAGTACGACACGAGTTCAAGGAGAACAAGGCGTTGGAGGATAAAGAGAAGGTTAGGCAGTGTTACGCGAAAGGGCAGGAGGCGCTAACAATGATCAAGAAACAGGTCATATTAGGCAATCTCTACAGCACTAGGCTTTTGGTGATTGAAACCAAAAGCAAACTAGTAACATAGTAAAATAGAAGTACAATTGCGGTTTACCTTTAATTTAATATCGCATCAACTTTTACCTTTAATACTGCGAGACAGGCTGATATTAGGGTGTAATAATTAATGCGAGCGTATCAAAGACACATCTGTCGAAGACATCATTTATAAAACTCTGTGATTGTTTGATAATTTCTTCATATATCGGTGCAAGATAAAATTCAGTAGTTCCCGCAGCAAAATTTCATTTATATGACACCATGTATATCTTGAAGTATTTTTGTATTTATATATGTTGTACATACATACGATTAGGTACTGTATTAATGCTTTTCAAATTGTTAAATAAGAAATAAAATTTTGCTAATATATAGTAACTCTTTGTATATCTGTGTATCCCTTGTATGTGAGATTAATGATTTTATACAATGATTTTATGACGTTAAATGTATATTACAAATAACTAATTAAATAGAAATTAAATTTGTAAAAGAAGTAAAAAGTATTTCAGTTAATTGCATTATCTGTGATTATCTGTCACTTTTTGAAGCTTCAAGTAATACTACTTGCTAGATTATAATCTGATACTTTTTTTAATTTTAAGAATTTTATGAACTTTTGAGGTTTAATTTCACAGATTGATATTTTCATAATTATAAAACTACTAAACTAGTGCAACTTTTTACCTGATTTATATTCTTTCGATACTCATTGTCGATATGTATAAAATATATTTATAAATAATGCTGGCAATTTTACCACAGCCGGTAAAATAAATTGTCAATTTATAGACCATTGATAATTTAATAACCTTCATTGAGAGAGAAAGAGAGAGAACCAGTTACAAAATTTTATAAATTCGCCAAGATGCAGGAGAATATAACTAGCAAGGAGGTTGCACTAATTGAAATTTTGAGAATAGAGATTCCAAGAATTTTAATTTCTGCAATTTTAATTCTGGGAATTCGAACTGCGAAAAATTAAAATCTTAAAAATGAACAAAGAAGTGAACAAAGAGAGCTGCATAATTCCATGAACAGAAATTTTAAGAATTTCTGAAATTTTAAACCTTAGAATAGAAATTTAAAATCTCAAAAATTGACAAAAGTATCAGGAGCTAGAATGTAATTAGTTAGGAAACTTCAGGGATTGTAATTTTGTAAATTAATAAATGTTTTAAGCCCGTTAATGTTTAAATATTAAAAGTTTAAACTTTGAAAAATTGGTAAATTGGTAAAATATCAGATAAATAAATAAGGAAATATGAGATATTATACTTCAGCTTTGTTCATTATCCTTTATTCATCAATTTTACGAACAAAATTGTAATTTCTACGAATGGAATATATAAGTTAATTGTTGATACAATTTTCATATAACTGCTGACCCTTGAGCACAGATGGTGCAAGAAATAGATAAAGCTGGAGAGAGACAGAGGGAGCAGGCCGCAGGCCTGGTGATCACCGATCTGACTGGATCAGCTGTATCAAGATGACAGCAGATGACAGCAGATGACAGCTGATGCGGTGTGCGGTGCGTAGCGCAGCGCGGTGGAATGATTACGAGATATATCGCGTAGAGATAAGGAGAGATAACACCTGAAAAATGGCCACGAGAAACCTGACCGAGCCCTTCGTTTTGATGCGAAACAACGCTCTGCAGAGCAGGCACATTTACGCCGAACAGGTGCGTACATTTAACCTGTTCCGCTCGCCGCTTTTATCTTTTCGCCCTATGATCCTCGATACGTGCTCTTTCAGAATCTCACCGATCGCGCGGCACTGGTGGAATCAGATTCTGGCGCATCCGACAATGTCGAACTCAGGGGTGTTAGCGGGGACAGCGGTGCACCGCCTGCCTGGGCGGACGCTTTGGAAGAGACGCAGTACATCCTGAGCAGATTGCGGGTGAAGATAGACAGCCTGGTCGAGCTGCACTCTAAACAGCTTACCAGACCTACCCTGGACGATACATCTCAGGTTCGCCAGTTCCTCATCCTGTTGTAATTTGGTTCTTGACAGACAGCTGGATTTGACAGAACCGATTTCTGTCGCTTGCTTCGCAAAAGTAGAATACCATCAACCGAGTGAAATTTTTTACATTTCACAATAATTGCAACGTCAGGATTTTTTATGTGTTTTGTAACACTGATGCGCAGGAAGAGAGGCAAATGGAGCAGCTGACACGAGAGATCGGACGTGCGTTCTCCAGTGGCCATAGACAAGTACAAACAATTAAGTCGGCCGGCAGGCACGAAAGTAAACCTATGGAACGTCGTCTTGCTGCCAGCGCGGTAATGGCCCTCTCGACTGCCTTGCAGGAGTTAGGTCTTCGATATAGAGCGGCCCAGAATCATTATCTGACACGTATGTCCTTTGTATGGATTTAAAGATAAGCAGCTATTAATATTTTTAACGAACCATAGCGTTATTTATATTGCAATTCGATGAATCTTTGCAGAGGTGAAATCAAGAGAAGAGAGGAACAACCAGTTCTTCGCGGAAGACCAATCTCTTTTAAATAATGTAGCAACCGATCCTTGGTTGATGGAATTGAACGAGGCAGCTGGTGATTATTGGCAAAGAAGTGAGCAACGGCAGGACTCGGTTTTATTACAATTGGAGGAGCCTGAAGATAGAATGAAATTGGCGATGGAGAGGGAGGAACAGATTGGAAGTATAGTTCAAAGTATAGGAGACTTAAAACATATTTTCAAGGTAAGTTTTGTGTATTACGCACGCGCGCGCGAATATTTATGATAATATAACAATGATGTAATGCAGCAAATACAAATCTTTGATTTGGGGTAAATTCAAGTATACCGTTTTGATATTTATTGCCAGTGGCGACAAGACGATAGTTTCGAATAAAAATCTAGATTTTTATTATGCACAGGATCTTGCAGTAATGGTACAGGATCAGGGTACTATTTTAGATCGGATCGATTACAACCTCGAGCAAACGCAAGTGCAAGTACAAGAGGGCTACAAGCAATTAAAGAAAGCTGACTCGTATCAGAAGGCCAATAAAAAATTGTACTGCATCGTGATTCTCGCGGCAGCTATTATATTACTTAGCTTCCTGTTCGTCATATTTAAAACGTAGAATCAACTATAATTAGAATAAAATTAACGTAAGAATATTGGTATACTTGTTGGTATTTATCATCGTGTTCCATAAAATAAAACAATCCTTTATAGAGAGTTTGTTGTAAATGTATATAAATGATGGAAAGCTATTTTTTAAGATAGTATGTGCGATTTTTCTCAAGTGTTGTCAGGAAAAAAATAATGTATTCATAAGATTATGGCAAATGTCTGTTCAGTCTGTTTATGAATTAATATTATAGAAATAATCAACTATGAATGTGTGGCATTAATCTTTTTAATCGATGTTAATCTTTAAAACAATCCTCCACACATAATATATCGTAATCCCTGCAATTTTATTTAGATAATCCCGCTGTATTTTCATTCTTCTAATGTATACTAAGAGTGATCGCAAAAATAAGATTTATGATAGAATAATTTATTTATCTCACTTGAATGTATATTTTTTTATAGCGATAACGTGTATAAATTATTTTTATTTTCGTGTAATATCGCATAATAGAAAAAAATGCGTTTTATCTTTTTATATCTGTATTGTAAACTATTCTGTACATCCAATTGTTAAATCATCATTCCATAATAAAACAATGACTAATTAAGTCCTTATAAATTCTGCTCATTTTCTTGTGTACACAAACACAGAATGGTCTATATAAGGTATTACAAATTGTTTTTTTTTTCCAAACACCATAAGAAGTAACAATACAATTTTTTCCTGGTATTTTAAAGTTCACTAGGAGCTTCTTGTGACAAGTGAGATTGTCCGCTGCCGTTCTATCAAAGAGACAGATGTGATTTCGGATGGTGATTTCTTCCATTATTTTGTTTTTAAACTATATAATATTATATACCAATATAATATTTCTTATATAAATCGCTCCTCGTTCTGCATGTAAAAATACGTGTCTACCAAATATAATGGTGCTCAAGTTTTATTTACGTAGTCTCTTTTCTACTTCATCGCTTCTTGAACATTGCATTTCCTATCACAGATTGCGTATTAAGTATCCATACATATCCCTGTCGTCATTTAGCTAATATATCAATATATATCAACTTTCGTATTAATAAAACTTCTAAAAACCACATGTTTCTATGCTATAAATATAAATGATACGCTTCAATGTTCGCTTCATCTCTTGTATACGCTACAATATCTCGCCTCACCGCTAATATCAAATGTATCGTAACATTATATTGAATACGCGTTTTAGGCTTACTTTTAAAGTACGTATTAACATATAAGTTTACATACCGCATGTTTAACATAACAAGATAATATTTCTCGCATTTTCACGATACATTATCAAAGAGCAATAAAATCTCCATTTGAAATGTAATAAAATTATGAAAAGTATATTTCTCTCTTTTTTTTTTTAATCATCTTTAAACTGAATAAACTTAATTAACATAAAACTTAATTAATATAATTGTACATATGTAATTGTATATCGCATATCATAAATAAAATAATGTAAAATATAAGCAATAAGGCACGCTGTTTCTAAATTAAATGTAAATAAAAACTATTAAGTAATAAAAAAATAAGTTTTTCTGGAAACGTTTTGTACTAAAAAGGTATTATTACATATCATATACCTTATTCGCTCCGTGCGTTTCAGGTCGCGCCATCTACCGCTATCGCCATGCAAATAAAAATGGAAACAACGAGATATATTTACAGGCAGTTTGCAAAAAAAATATAAAAAACAATTTTAACGTGTGATTATTACCAAAGCTTCTTGTGCATAAGATGCAGTGTATTTTTTTACATTTTACTGTTAATAATTTCGGTAAGTAAAAATTGCTATACGCGCGCAACTATGATTGTTACTATATAATTGGAGGTTAACTGCACAGCGGTATTTATGTCACTTTAATTACTGTAACTCCTATTTTTTATATCAGAAAACAATAAATAATAACTACTGCTAATTAAATATTGCTCTTAACTGATTTCAACGTGGCGAGAATGTTTTGCTCTTGGCGTTTCGATACGTCATGCCGCGTTTTTCGCACGCGATACACGTGCCCCGTTGCGAACACGCGGAACGAAAGGGGCCGCTTCGGCCGCGGCCGTCATTTCGTCTGTATGTATGTTGTGTGTGTGTATGTGTGTGTGTTGTGCCAAATTTACCGAAATTTCTATAACGCTAGAACTAATCAACTAAATCTTAACGAATTATATATGAAATAGGGGTAGAAAAAACTGAAGAATATAATAAAATTAATAAAAATTGCTAATAATCAAGGGATTCTTTAAAAAAAAAAAAATGTTATTGCTCTAACTTCTGTAATTTTTTAGATATCGGAGTGCATTTTTTTTTTTTTTTAATCGATAGAGTATCATGTAAGGAAAGTTGGGATTGAATTTGGCAATGATTGATAAAAAAGCGGTTGCTTTTTAATAAAATTTTGAATTTTTGTAGAAATGTTTATGCTTTAACTTCCGCAAATTTAAAAATATTGATCTATTTCTAATTTTATTATATTTTTCAGTCTTTTCTACTCCTATTTTATATATAATTTTTTAAGATTTGGTTAGATCCAGCTTTTTAATAATAATAGCCTAGTTGAATAGGAAAATATTCCACCCTGAGTTCACTATTCTCTCACCCGAGCGCTTTCGTAGCTCGTAGCTATCCCCTCCAACCAAACGCACAGAGCGAATACTAACAACAAAACATTACTAGCCTATTTCACTAAAGTAATCACAGCTTATTAATAAGAGATGTAAAGGCATATTACACGGCGGATTAAAGATGTTACGTAAAAGATGCGTCTGTAATTGTCTAATTCACGCGTGTTCTCATATATTTGCAAATTGTCAGGAAATAAAATTGCGCAATGTAAAAAATGCTTGTGCGTTTCGATAAGCACAACTGTCCGGACATTTTAATGAGAATATCTAGTGAACACAATGTCACAAATTGGAACACAAGATATCTTAAAGATGTCATTAAGACGTCTTTAAGACGTCATACGTCCCGATTTGAGTCATGCGTGTCGTCTGGGTACATAAATAAATATCCTTTCTAATCCGACGAAAATAAAAGTTATTAAAAGCATTTCTACATATAAACCGTCTATAGATAAATGTGCATAAAAAGCATTTTTAACTTAATCGTAAAAAGGCAAACATAGATTAATCCTAAATACGTGTATAATATTAGAATTTATGTCAAGAGTTTCGTTGTATTATTCGTTTTTCTTTTCGAAACTCGTTACAATACAGACTCCAACAGTTATGTATTAACTGTATGTACACTCTACGAAGTGTAGAATCTAATAAGATGTATTTCTGGAGAGATAATGTATAGTCATGACAAATATGACAATTGTCAAATTTAGGTGCGAGTCATATCACCGATACCATCTCCCATAGATAATTTCCTTATTAAATGGAATGTTAACAAGCGCGAACAGATTTAAAATAGACCTAAGGTAGCATTTGAACTATCATCTTTTTCCGCACGTTGTAAGTCACGTTGTAAGTCACTACTCGCTGAGTAAATCTTGTAATTTTTTCGCCATTTACCTTTCACTAGGAGATATTTTGAACAATTAAATAGTTATATACACTAAAAAATCGATCGTTTCCTCGCGAATGGTAATATAGAAAAAAATATAAAAATAATTTTAATAGTATGTACAAACAGATTTACCAAGCAATCTCTTTATGTAAAGTTTAAGAACTAAGAGGGTAGTTATTCAGCACTCACACGAATTGAGCAGAAGTCACACGATGCCATTGACAATATGTCTACATATAAAATAATTTTGATACATGATTAATTATCTAAGTCTAAAGTCTAAAGACTCTTGATATTAAAATTAATGAGTAACAAGGAAAAATGGGCTTTGAGAGTCAAGTTAGTTGTACGCGAGTTAACGTTATGTAATATTAAATTAATAATTTAATATAAATTATGAATCGTAATTATAAATTATAAATTATAAATTACAAATCGTACGTTTCGGCTCTACTTTAAACCATCTTCACCGATACACGGTAGATAAATGAAACAATCTCTAGTTCTCCGACAAAAGATTATAGGGTAAGTATTTAAAAACTGAATGTATGTACAAAGGTAGCATAATTTTCAAGAGAAAATGCCAGAAAAATTCTGCTAATATTCACAGTCAGCATAATTTTCGGATTAGAAGTGAAAATTGATACTAATCGACAAAGAGAAGTGAAATAAAGATGGCTCAAAACGGCAAAACGTACAATTTATAATTTATATTAAATTTCCAAATAACAAAGCGTTCCTTGGCATAAGAAAGGAAATAGTGTTTGGCATAAGTTTCCCTTCAGTTGTCATCAATAGGCAAAATCGGAAGCCGCTTTCCTTAATATTGAAGGAAACTTAAACAGAGCAGTTTTAAGCACATTGACAGCAACCTGCGGGCAACTTGCTATCTGGGTTATTAATACAAATATTACACAACATTAACTCATGCACAACTAATCGCGTTTAACTTTCAAAGCTCATTTTTCTTTGTTACTCGTTAAAAATAATTTTACTAAGCTACGATCGAGTCGTGCGAGTGGCTGTCAGATCTCTCAGGTATTTGTGGTATGTAGAATGTGCGCCAGAATTCCAAGCGCACCGCCCAGAACGAAGCGAACAAAGTTGTTACCGACTAGAGGTCCTAATGCGTAAAGTCCTTTTACCGGCGCGTTGATCACTTCGTATGTAAAATCGTCGATTTCAATTGGATTCGATTTACTATTGATCGGCTTACTTGCAAATTTACCCAATCCTATGCCGCCACCTTCCAAATATGATAGGTCTGGTTTGTATCCTAAAATAAATTATTCAATACATTAACATCAACAAATTTGCCGATTGAACGCTTCAATATCTACAATCATATTTATTTCACAAAATTTACTAGTTTGAACTGTTATTAAGAAGTATGTATTATGTGTACCGATAAGAATAGCCGCAATGGATACTTTAAATGTGTGCAGCCGACCGTCAGGAGCAGCAAGAGTGGCTGTCCTCCTTGTATGTGTGTTTCCATTCTCGCGATTCTCACAGAGACTGACAAGCGTGTATCCAGGCAACGACTTGTACAGAGAATAACTTGTACCTCCGTCAGCCATCATCTCGTACACTTTATGATACTCCGGGTATATGGAATCCGGCAGCCATTGCAATCGATCGTAACTAGTAGTTATCCTCTCGGCGGTCTGTTTGCCCCACTCGTTCAACGAGTGGCGGAATGCGTGCAGCACGGGTATGCCTCGAAAACGCGCAGCCATAATCGCGTCGGCCGCGCTCAGACCAGCTCCAATTACTAACACAGGTGGAATCTGTTCGTCAGTCAACTCTTGGCCTACGGTTAACGGTTTCTCAGATGGGAACAAATCGAATTCTGCAATAAACAAAATAAAAAACTGTAAAAGAAGGAAGTTAAGCTTTCTCAAAAATCACCAAATTAGGTGCAATCTCTCTTTCTTTATATAATCTTGCATTTACGTACCATATTCGTCGACCAAACGTCCCAATCGAGTCTCCAGATCATTGAGATCGTGTGTCACCCATTTGGGATTCGTATTCTCTCCTGGGATGTTTAGATGATTCGATAAATCGGTCGTGCCGGTTGCGAGAACCGCCCTTTTGCACCAATACCGAAATCGCTTTCCACTTTTATTTTCGTACCCGTCTACAATCCAATTGTATCCTCCTTTGCTCTCCGGGTTCGGTCTTACTGAGGTAACTGTGGTCCCACTGCAACAAATTGCTTCGTGAAACTCTGCGTCGATGTCAGTGACGGATTCGTGCCATAGATAAATCTATTTCAAATATGTACCATCGGAAGTATTGTTTCAAGCCTTTTCTGCGCACATAGTCCTTGTAATAAGCTGCTACGGTACCCATGGAAACTCGACTAGACGCCTTACAAACGCTCAGTTTTTCTAACCGCGCATAAATGTCGCTTTCCGCTAAAACCGACTTTTGTAAGTGTTCGACCTCGACGAGTTTCTCCCAATGCCTCAGATCCAAATCAGGGAGAGACATCCATCGGCTCAAACTGATGGTGAGTACATTAGGATCCATAGACTGAAAGATAATATTAAAGTTTCTTTATACTGAAAGAACTTTTCACATAAATGTATTGCGTTAAGAGTAAAGTAATACTGTTGCAATCAGCCTTATCAATTTCTAACGTAAAATCTTTAATTTTTCAATAATTAGATATTCTAATTTATTAAGATTTTTCTTTTCATTACTTTTATACTTATCGTGACACATTTTGTTTCGTGGAAGAAAATCCACAATTTGCGGGATTACAAGGAAATATCGTTCACTATGCACCTGCCAAGCACCGCCGGGTTGGCCCTTGCCAAGGACAACGTGATCCACGATCCTGTGCTCGGGATGCTCGTCTGCGGAACTCCAATCGAGGAGCGAAGCTACATCGAGGCCGGCGTCGACGCATGGATGCTGCAGCTGGTCCATGAGAAGAGCCAGCGGTCGGCCACCGCCTCTGCCCTCGATGCCGGAGGACAGGCACTCGAGTTTGGACCGTGTGCTGTGCGCTAGCCCGCCCTGTGTTCTGCCGGGTTTGGAGCACTGACGACGATTGTTGGTGGTCACGTCGATGTTCGCATCGTCCGGCGCGTCGCCGCACTCCTCGTTGCCGGTCGTGTAGAACCGCAATCGCGCTGTCAGCATATCGTCGCCGGGATGAGGTTCGCCGTTGTAGTAAGGCCAGTTTCCGGCGAGCATATATGACAGACATATCCCGCTGGGCCCGTTTCCTAAGAATCAGAGATAATGTAGAATATCTTTATGTGTGACAATCTTTAATTTCCCGGCAACTGAGCTCCGAGTTATAACTGCTGACTGTTTCACAGAGATATTTTAACTCTTCCCACGAACTTTTTATTTGAGACGCTATTGCTCTTACGATAAGAATTTTAGCTTTGTGCGAAATTAATGCCAAACACAAGAAAAATAAGAAGCTTGTTGATCCTCAACGTAAGGTAAATATACCAATGCTTGGACATTTTTTATCATTTTAGTGCTTAAATAAGTTATAACGCGAATTAAAATCAAAGAATCAAAGATAATATTTTTCTTGTATTATATTTTTAGTTTTGTTTTTATATTTTTATATTTTTAGCGTTATACTTATTTAAAAACTAAAATAATAAAGGTGTCTAGACATAGGTCTTAAGTGTTCCGGCACTGGTACATTTAGTGGTGTCAAATAACCATACGTATGCACGTTAAAAAATTTAGTCAGATTGTACCCAGTATAACAAAACGTTCGTCATATTTACGAAATATGTCCGAAACTTGTGACGAGCGTTTGTGCAAATAATATGTAAAAAGCTACGTCCGCGAATGCTTAAAATTAGTATTGAATTTGTTTCAAGCAACGGTTTATTCAATATTCGTTACATTTTTCCAACAGTTTACATATTTACGCCCGGAGGTTCTATTGGTGTACATACAATTTACATAATATTGATGGAAGCAATTTACATATTTTTGCTGTAAAAGCACCATAAGTATGAATCCTAGACGAGTTACGACAACAGAAATTGTTTTCAGCAATACGTTTGCATAATTTTGCACATTCACGTTTTACTATCACGGGTACGTTCTTATTATCCCTTTGCGCGATTTTTGTATGCCTTTTATTATCGAGCTATTAAATCTCGATGAAGCTCAAGACATTTCTCTGCACTTACCTATGATGACAACATCTTTATAAATGACGTCGTTATCGTCGACCTCAAATCCGTTCTGCATCTTTCTTCTTCGTGTATCTTATATCTCCGTAAACGCAATTCTCCCGTCGATCCGCTCTACTGCAAAGAGAACGATTACTTTATCGTAAAAACGTTTGTAAATGACAATTTAATGACACATAAGTACAAAATTACAGAAGAATAAAATAGTACGCAGCATTTTCCTTGAAATAATCTTTAATTGCGGTCTCAACATTTGTCGCGCTTATAAATAGTGCGATTATTACACAAGACATTATCGTTACGCGGCGCCGATAATTTCTTTCTGAACGAGTAGATAATCTCACAAAAATTCCTATATTTCATAATTTCAAGGCACAAATCTACATATCAATATATGTTTCATATATTAAATATTTATTAGGTATATATTTAATAGATATATTAAATAGATATATATATAATATATCTATTAAATATAATTAAATATATATTGCAATTCTACTTTCTATACGTCTACAATTGCGTATTAGTGACTGCAAAAACTTATCTAAGCAAGCTATAAAAGAGTTTTCTACGCATTAGTTAATTACACAATGTGTAAAAAGTCGATAAGATAAACGATTTACTATACTTAAAATAAACAACGTTACTTTTTGGATGACATTGCGATTTATGAATGTAAAGTGTTATAAGTGATATCTCTATATAACAATCAGTGCAAACATTCTTACGACGAGTAATTCATGAATCGCGTAGAATCTATATCGATCGCGAGCGAGAGATCTTGAAGATAAGTGACGATCACGTCTTTAAAAAGTAAAAGTCGTGACCTTCGTTCTCATTAACGGCCTTCGCTGGCGTCGTGTTTCCTATTCTCTTAACGCTTAACCGGTTCACTGAGTTCACTCAAGTGTCCCCAAGTACAATTACCGCGACATAAATCGGCAAACCTTTCGACCGTTAAAAACGGCCTGGTTACTCAGATGAGCCCGGCGAAGACATATTAAAAATAGAGATGTATAAAAAGACGTAAAAAATAAATGTACGAGAATAAATAGTGGCTAGAAATAATAATCTAATAATAATAGAAACAATAACATAATAAAAATGTAAGAAATACATAGAAATGTGCACATAAAAATTACATTTTTGTTTTGCGTTCGTGGACGAACTGACGCGTGAGATGATAGAAAGCGCGGTCGTTAAAAAGCCTAGTCAATGGGTCGCCTAGTTTGTACACACGATCGAGAGATCGTTATACTTAGCTCCATTTCTCCTCATTACCCGTCGCTTCTACTCGAGATCACCTGCTCCGCAAATAACCGCGGGGAACGTCTCGATTTGTAGCACGGTCCATTTTCATTATGATGCTTAACAGTTAAGAATAGCAACGTCACTCGAGAACCGTATAATAGATCAACGACAGAGACAAGAATTGACAATGGTCCAACCGCGATTTAGGCATTTCGATCTCAACGTCAGATTATTGGTATTGTCGAGTGTTAATTTTTACGAGAAGTGCGTGACCTAAGATAAAATTGGTCGGAATAGATATCTTTATGAGATAAGGAACGTCACAGCTGGCGCGGCGTGCAGGTGGACAAGGATAAAATTATCAGTATACTTAAGGTAGCTGTCTCGTCAGGGCATGTATTAGATAAAGTGTTCGATTTCGGATTTTATATCAAATTATATGATCAGCTTTGCAGTCGATTTTTTCTGTGGCTCCTTACCGACTATTTACTCTAGAAAATCGATCTCGAAAATCACAAATTTTGCATTACTTCATATACAGACGGCCAGAAAAAGAAGGCTCTATCACGGCTTCAATCACATATTTTCGCATTTTTCGATTAGATGAAGTGAGAAAAAACATTGCTTTTTGTACATTAGATTTCGAAGAATCCGATGCAACCATAAAATATATACTTTACCGGAGATTTCGCTGCTAATTTTTTAGTTTATTTTAGTGAAAATGCGGTAATCGAGCAGACATTTTTTGGTCGAGGTGAGGTTGGGAAGACTTGGAAACGCCGCTGGCTAATTACTGTAGTTGCAGGTTATGGGGCTCGTCTTTCTTAGCCGAATTGGATAGTGATTGACACCCCTGTCATGCATTTAGAAACCCATTCTCAGTAATTGTCAAAATTCAATCGACAAGGAGATGTAACCTCACTTGTAACTTTTCTCGACGACTCGCATGATCAGCTGATCAAAACGGAGTCAAATGAGAAAAATCACAGAATTTGGAAAAAGTAACATACTTTGTCACGTATAAAATTTTACACCATAATTCATAGAATTATTTTTCCCTTAGCAAAAATTGCCTGAAATATATTTCTGAACGTGAAAACCTACAAACAGTCACATGACTAGCACTTAGCGAGACAGCTACCTTAATTGTACAGTTTTGAAGTACACTGGCAAGAGAGCATTGTTATTATTATTTTTTTGCTTATCGAGTCCCATCAAGGAAAAAGCTGGGATATCCTTACCGGCAATACCTCGGGGGAATAACGCGGGGAGGAATCTCATCGCGGAATCTATCGAATGGCAAACAGGCAAATGATTGTTGCGCACGATTGCGCCGATATCGATCGACGAACAATTGACGGTATCCCACCGGTGAGATGGACTCTCTGACAATAAGGCATTATTCACGGCGCGTAGAAATATTCAAGCGATCGGCTTACGTGCTCCCGCGTGTCACCGATAGCGGTCTTTTGCTGCTCGTCGTGGGAAAGCCGCGCGGAAGATCGATGGAGAATAACGAACGAATATGATCTATTCCTGCGTGAAAATGGGACATCGTTTAGCAACGCGAGAGACGTCAAGTCGTTGAAAGAGGATTATTCGTTATTACGATCTATAATGAACGTAATACGGATAATATTGGGAAACGTTGCCTCGTGCGTTTTGTATAAACGCACGAGGCAACGCTACCCCGCATTTCACCCGGAATTTTATTTCTAAGCGCCGTTATTTCCAGTTCCGAATATGCAGAATTTGTGGTATCTAGCACACATGTATCGGTTATCAGTTCTATCTCGTTGCGGAATAGTTCTCTCCTCTCTCTTTCTCTCTCTCGTTATAAGTTGTACGAATAGGCGATAAAATTATCGCGGCACGACGCAAAAACGAGGAGGTAATATTCTTCCGGTAATATGCGTCCTCTCTGACATTTATCATTTATAATTTATCATGCGAGTGACTGGACGTGGAAAAACGTGATGGAATAGGAAAAAAGAACTCGCTCCGCGAAATCCATTAAGACGAAAGATGTAAGGACGTTATACGTATTAACGATCGGGTTGAATCGATATGTTACCTGAATGCCTCCTTTCGCAAGACACCTAGGTATATATAGGTACAAAACGATGTCACGCTGGGGTCAACTGGTCACGACTCGCTCGATATGTATCCAGTTTACGGGTGTATTACTATATTTGTAAAGGAAGGAGTGCTCTATGAAATCTCTGTTGAAATTTTTATCAGGCGCTATGTCCAATGTCACATCCGTATTGAAACTTTAATCGTGTATTCTACACGTTCTCTCCCCGTACTGACTGTGAGAACTGGGCCACGTAAATGTCGGCACGCGATTAATTGCAATAAAGATCTCGCCCCGGAATGCCGACGCTTCAATTAAATATACTCGGCGCTTAACAGCACTTTGTAATCTTGCAGACTTTTCAATGTGTGTGCGCTATCTCTAAACCGCGCATGCGAATACGGAATATCGGTCGTGAAAGAAGAGTCGCCTATCTTAAAAAGGCGACGCGCGACCTTAACTTTTGCGTTACGCAGTAAGTGAAGTGAGATCGTTGGTTTCATTATGTATATGATATAACATAATCGCGATTCTGACGCAAGGCAACGGGCGCGTTGTCGCCTTTATGGGATCGTAACCATTAGCATGATTCTGTAACTGTTACGAGCGAGACGCAACGTATAGGGGAACTGTCATGCCTAATATCGCACCCTATTTTTAAAATTCAAATTTTTGACTGAAAACTCCTATAAGAATATAACTAAACCGCATCATTTTATTCTAGGATTATCGTAATATGATCTCCATGGCATGAATGTGTACAAAGTTCAAAGTTTACTTTAACTATCTTTTCTAAAGGAAAACAAAAAAAGCAGTATTTTTTCGACATAAAAAAAAATGTTCCTAATATCGCACCCTTACATATTTTTGTTAAAAATACAATTATGACGCACAATATATGCTGGAAACAACTCAAAATAAAGCACATAATGTTGGTAAAGATATCCTCTTTTAACGATTAAGAAACCTCATGAGGTTTCATGGATTATAGGGAGTGATGATGTGGTCAGCATCCCGCCTAGCCAATTTACCCTCGGAAAAAGACCTTGTTACTCCATTAAAGGCTGAGGGAGCTCCAGAGTTATTCTAGAGGCAAACGAGTTAGGAAAATGGGCGGTATAATAAACATTTCTATATAGAAGGCGAAATTAGGAATACCACAAGGAAGAAATATAATCGATTAAAGCATCATAATAATATAACAACGAATATCTCTAATTTAGGAATAAAATTAGACACAATATCAGGGCACAGTTTTCGAGATATTCCTTTAAAAGTCCTTTAAAAAAGATCCAACAAAAGGTCGGTTAGCGTAACAGAATTAGTCGTTTATAACTGTACGTGACCAGATACAGAAAAAGAATTTTAGATTAAAAGTAAGTCACGTAAAGATAAGGGCCTAGACAAAAATAACGAGGAAAAATTATCTTGTAAGAATTTAGAAACTGAATTTGTAAATACGTGAAATATCAAGTTTTACGGCACGTAAAATAACTCGTTATGCATTATCGTTATCATTGTGTTGTCGTTGGACAGTGACAACATAACGATAACGATATTGCATAATGCCCGGACCCTACCAGACTCACGGATTGGGATTGAGATTGGATTGAAGTTTAATTAATCAGAATACAGAAAACTGATCTCACAAGTTTAGCTGAACTTTGCTCTGATTGGTCAAATTTCAATCCTGCAATCTCAATCCCAATCCATAATCTGAGACAGGCATATAACGATGAGTTACAGCATCGTGCTGCAGGTGTGTTTGTTGACGCATTTAGATATCTATCCCCCCCAACAATTCTAGCAACACTGGCGCTTAGCGCAGCGTCTTCTATTCTTAATCGACGATTAATCGGCGGCGAGAAGCGATGCGAGGCGCCTGAATGGAATTCGGTTAGCGCGGACGGAGGTGATCATCATCAATTCCAGAGCGAGACGATCTAAAGATTCCTCTTATATCGCACGAAGCACCGACGTCGATCTGTGCTCTTCGCGATATTCGTTTTCAATTAAAAATTCGTCACGCGCAGATCTCGTTCTAGCATCTTATGTCTAGTCGGCGAAACGAATAAGAGAGATTGAACGCATAAATCACGGAAATTTTGCAGCTTTTCGCAATTAGATTCGCCTTCATCCACACATATGTATGTAAGTCGAAACTATACGAATACATGTTTCTTCATCTAATCACATAGCGCGGTTTGTTCTTCCATTTTCCTGTCGGATTTTTTCCCTCTCTTTTCCGCTCGTATCCCCTGAATTTCAAGGAAACGAAACAAGGGGAATGCGTGGTCCAGCAATTTAATCTCGGAAGCAGTCAACCAGAAAATATATTTCATTAGCTAAACATCAGTTTCTGAAAGATATAATTTTAGAATTAGCTGTCAACTAAAATAAACCTCACAATCCGTAGAATTCTTTTTTTATCCAAAGTGGCGTTTCGAAATCTCTTATTAGTATTTAGTAAAAAATTCTATATAAAAATCACATATTATCTTATTCCTTCGATTATGCACTCAAAGAGTGTCATAGCTATTTTGTTCGACGAAAGACTGTATCTTAACATTTCATGATTCATTAATGTTATTAAAACACGCGAAAAAGTTTTGCAAACTATGAAACATTTTTATACTGGTATCAAAGGTACGATAATTTCAGATACTATTATTCTCTTCAATGAGATATACTTTCGGTTCTTTAAAATATGCAACGCTTCGCGCAAAAATTATAATTCGAAATTAAACTGATTAGTTTGAAAGAAAAACAGGATATGCCTCTTTGGCATAGAAAAGTGATGATATAATGCTGAAAGATACTGATCTATATTGTAAATCTCTGTTTAAAAACTATAGGAGTTACTAGAAACTGAAAATACCTGCCACGCAAATTTGATATTTTCGTGACGTCAGAAGCGACCTTAATGAAAGATAATGCGTAACTTGAGCTTAGCTTTCCTAGAATTACAAATCTCGGAACAGCAGGAAAATGGCAGGTAAAATTTACGATGTAAAATATCTGAGTGCGAGGTCATCTTGGAATATAATACTTTCATTTATTATGACATAGTCATCCTTCATTCCTTAAATAATTAAAGTATCAAAGTACACTTAGGTACGCTTGTAAACAAGACAAAAAAAAAAACGTTTCAAATAACTCTTACGAAACATTCTAATTTTCAATGAGCCTTTGTTCAGTCTACTTGTAAATTCAAGCACGAAATAGAAATGACGTACTTAAACTGATAAAAAGTTTTGCCGTAATCATTGACACATGCTGCATTTTGCAAACAATAACTAATGAGTTATTAGTCATCAAAATTGCCAGTTTTTAACATTAACTTAAAATAAATAACTATTGGTTTTTTCGCCGAACGCACGTCAAATAAAATGATAAAATGTAAATTCACCTAGAATATGCAATGACAATAAATGCATATGGCGAAACTACTGATTCATGCTGATTGTTGCAAAAAAAAAAACAGCAAAAAAAAAAAAGGAAAAATGCATTGTCGGTAAATGCAAATCTGTTAAAAGATAAATGTATATTAAAAAAAAAACCGTGATCAATATCGCAAAGCTTTTTGAAAAAAATCCGGCTTATTGCCGGTATTACACGTTTGAGAAACGCAAATGCTATAGATGAATGTTAATGAATTTCACCGGACGATTCAGTAAACACGAGCCATGGGGACCACCGGCTCTTATTCGGCGCCACAATTATCTCGGCATTTAACCTGCGTTGTTACGGGTTAACTTATACAACAAACTCGCTCGCGTGGAATTAATCGCGAAATGCTATATGTTTATAAGCAGTTAGGTTTATTAGCCAACCGAATGGAATGACGCCTATTATAGTCGCAATATAGCGACACTAATTTAATGTTTGATAGCGGACCTGCTCAGCAAAAATCTGCATATCTCAATATTCCACGGTATTCTTGAATAATATCAGTATATTTTAGCTAAATCATCATACGTTCACTATTTTAACAATTTGTAACAAAAAACTGCATTACACTGAATCCGTTGATTTACTCCATCATCGGTACTCTATTTTTGCGTGATTTCGCGTTTTCATACTCTCTGTGATTTTTTTTTTTATTCCGGATATCATCGTAACGCGATTTACGAGTGTTTCCTTTATGGAGAAAAGAAAACTCGGATGTCCGTTCGCGCGTTGCCAACTCGAATTTTGGTCACCGGCAAAAGTCAGACCTCGCAGAATTTCGCAGCACATGTAACTTTTGCTACCGAAATCAATAGTTACGTAAGCATATACATAAGCCGCATTCGTCTTTCGCAGCATGATGCAGCGAGATTACAATGTGCACTCGCACCGTGAATATACATTATTCAGACTCATACCATAATCAGAAACGTATCCAGCAAATTAACTTCATTGCTTTTTATAATATGATATATATTTATCGAATTCTTCTCTTATCTTTTTTTTATTATCAACTGAAAAAGTTTCGAGTTACTCAATATTATCAGAAATAAACAATAAAATAATTACCACTCGAAATTGTATTCTCGCCAAGTCATCCGAAAATCTATTCGACCTAAAGCCTCTTATACCTAGAATAACAATTTCGCTTCTAACAATAAGTTCAATTTTTGTCTGAGCATTTCTATCAACCACTAGTTGTTGTTTGAAATTGCGCATATTTATGATGAGCATAAATAAAGATATTTATACAGCCGGCGGAAGACGCTCTGATAACTCGGTAATCACTATGTTTCTTATGATCGAACAAGTATCGATAATAAACCGGCGTCCTGCAGTTTAGAATCGATTCTTTTTTGCAAGTCACCGTTTGCTACCACCGTTACCACCTGAAACGGCGTAATACGGTTGCGATCATAACTTCGGGAAGACGCAGCTGATAATTAAAGCGATGCATAAATTAAAATCTTGACGTAAGAGAGGACGGTATATGCGGTGAGTATTCTCGCGATAGCAAAAGCCGCATATTTTCACAACGAAGATTATATGAATCCCAGAATATCCGCCAAATTTCGGCAAGCTGAAATACGCGCGCGATTAAATTGCACCGGGTTGCAGGTAATAAATTTGTACCATCGGTCGTTGGCTTCTGTAATGCTTTTACGTAACGAAAACGAGATTGCGATTAATTGCGATAATGAAATTAAACAATAAAGCGGGAAATTGAACATCGTTATTAATAACGTAATCGTAATTTAACGTATCGTTAAATTTGTGGACGTACCTCGGGAGTGGTGGGAATATTATTATCAATGTTAAATGTGAAATTAAAAATTAAAATTATATCAGTATGATAACGCAATTCTACAATCTTCAACTTGAAAATTCTACAAAGATACGCGTCTCCATTTATCCGAAATGTATCCCACTTCTATCGATATCACGCATTGCCGGAACCGGATAAAACATTAATTTGAAGTACAATATTAAATTTATCATCAATATTAATATTGCTGATTGCTATTATTGATAATTGCGAAATTTTAATTTTCAATTTCACATTTAACGTGCACTAATAATAATAATAATTATTATTGTATTGATTACGTTTGATTTCCCACTTTATTGTTAAATTAAGCTTTCTGTTACGAAATATGGGTGCTTTCCGTTAAACTTCTCAGGTGGGTAAGTAATTGACGGATTAAGCGCCGTCGCATGTTCCGTTCACCGGCACCGACAATTACGTCACTTAGGTTTATACGGAAGAGCGCACGTGAACAGAATTATTTCACGAGATAATACAATTTCGAGCGAGTCCGTCGAGAAAGGATTTGGGTAATCCATCCGATATCCTTTAATCTACCGAATCGTGATTACAATGATGCCTACACAATATATCGTAAGTACACAGATGACGGATTTGCTGCTTAATTCCACAGAACAAGAGTTTCTGCTATTACGATATTAATTAATTATCTCTGAAGGGCAAAAGTTGGCACGCGGCGTAAATGCATTTACACATAACAATGTTCCGGAACCAATAATATCCATGTGTTAGATTGAAAATGAATATTATATTCTTTCCCAGAACGTTCCCTTTTTCAGAATGTTCCCCTTTCTAGAATATTCCCATAGGCAGAAAATTGAAGCTTCTTCGAATCTTATTACGTTTTTTTATAATCTATATAAATAAATTTGATCTTCAATAGATATCCCTAAGGGCGGACTCTCTTTGTCACACCTTTAAGAGATAAATTCAATAAACTTTCGAGACATCCGTCACATGCGAATTGCGGCGAGGATCTTACTTAGAAAGTATCCACGACGTATACACAACAACGCTCTCCCATTTTCCTTTTATTTCCCGACCGTCAATCACGCCTGTCACTTCATACTTACTTCGGTATTCAAACAGATATAATTATGGATCGATAGAACGAGTAGATTGCTATCTACAATGTGGTCGTTCTCGCGCAGAATGTCAGGAATCGCGCGTACAAATATGCAGAGAGAAAAAAAGGGATATATATATATATATATATAGCTTACCTGTTTCTTCCAAGAAGGGCGTCGATCTGTTCCGGCCTCTGATTTTCCCGCTGCACGTCGGAGCCGATTATCGAAGAACGTGAGCTTCGTTGGTCGACCGGTTACGCCGGAGCACGGCTAGTGACACCAGATGCTCCTTACCCGACAGTCGGCGTCGTACTGAAGACTGAAGCGTGCACGCCACGCGCGATCGTTTTTCCCGCGGAAGCTTCGTATCCGAAGGCCGCGCGATGAATGGCGCGATTTCACAAGGCGATTTCAGCCGTGAGATATCAGTCCCCTCGGTGCAGCCGTCATAGTGCAACAAGACTGTGTTTGCGGTACGACTTTCCTGCAATTTAGAAATGTCATGTAGTCAAACAGATGTAAATAACACTTAGATTATATAGTAGAGATAAAAACACACGAATAAAAAAAAAACGAGATCGCTACGATAATTTTTATAATTGTACTCTGTAAAGTTTATAAAATCGAACTAAAAGCGCCGGCAAGCGAAGAATTATATAAGAATCGGCGTCTTATTAAATTGACTTCCACCTGACAGTTATTAATAACAGAACAAGATTTAGAAACGATGTCTGGTCATCTGACTAATTTGCCGGACGGTAGAAAAAGATGTTTTGCCATTGAAATATGGTTTCAGGCTGTTCAACGAGTTAATATATTCGACGTCCTGATCGGTATACGTTGCTATACGTTATTATCTATGTGCGGTGCCAACGAAGATTTTAAGATAATTATAAGTAACAAAAAAAACCAAGAGTGACGCACTTCTGTCCAGTCACGTTTCTGCCAAGTTACGGCGTCACATTGTGAATATCTTTCGCAGATTACGTTTCCTAGATTACAGACACGGATGCGTTCTTATTGATCCACGTTACTTGTACGACATCAATAAAAAGATAGCTGGGGCATGATTGTAAAGTTAAATCGCATTACCCTTAATACACCTCACTCTTTTTCTTGTAACTAAGTACCTACACAGAAAGAGCTCGTTACAGAGCTTTTGCATTACAGCCTTTTGACTTTCGATATTGAACCATCCTGGTATAATTGGAACCTGAAATCCTCTCGGAGCGGATTCCAGTCGAAGATAACGCAAGAGCGATTTTGCAAACTATTCCACCAAGGAAGAATTCGAGATTATTTTTTCTGAATAAAAATTGAGATACGAGAGGAGGCATTGCGATACTCGATAATGTCATGACATTAGAACGCAGAAACGATATCTTACGCGTGATAAGGGCTCGTGATTTTTTTCATCGAGCATAAATCAAACTGATTTTTGTTTTACAATCAATTTAAAAAGAATTAAGAAATTTCATTATATAAAACAGAATAAAATGGAATAAAATGGAATAAAATATGAAATACATACGCGTGTGTATGAATAAAAGTAACACTCATTAATTTGCTAAAGAGATAAGAAATTTTCATGTAACTTTCACATGATAACATATATGATTTATATGCTCGCCGATAAACTGTGCTATCAAATTACTGACAATGGAAAAAAACGATGTTTTTTGTGATATCAATAATATGGATTTCAGAAAGATTATGGCAAATTTGAGGAGCTGCTCGTCTTTCCGCGTGCGTAAATCACACCGAGCGTTTGAATTTCATCATCGCGCGTCGCACATTTCCAAATACACCCGTTCGCAAGATTATACTAAATGGGATGTACGTTTTAAATTCAACAAGGAAGTTAATGAAGGATGTGGAGAGAGAGAGAGAGAGAGAGAGAGAGAGAGAGAGAGAGAGAGAGAGAGAGAGAGAGAGAGAGAGAGAGAGAGAGAGAGAGAGAGAGAGAGAGAGAGAGAGAGAGAGAGAGAGAGAGAGAGAGAGAGAGAGAGAGAGAGAGAGAGAGAGAGAGAGAGAGAGAGAAAGTACACGATTATTATCACTGCGATTACGGCGAATATCTCTTCGTGACGTAGCGCAAATGGAAATGTACTTCAAAGAGGCGATAAATAATGTCTGTTGCGGAGCAAGGTTTCGATACTACATTTTTTTAATTATCGCTATCGATAACGATTATTTAGACCACAAAGTTACAACGCCATAACTCTTGTGTCATAAGATAAACACAATGTCTGACATTAATATCATCTATTAGTCGTTAAACAACGCCGGTCGACAGACTTCAACAACTTGAAGGCCTACATCTGCTTGAATGAATGCAAATAATTCGTAACGTAGAATGTTGCGAGAATAAGGTGACTTCTGTCGTAGATATTTTACGGTAGAAACTTACGAAGGATTAAATATGATATCGCTAGAGAAACTCCAAAAATAAACTCTAGAAATGAACGAATAATTCAATTATTTCCTCATGCATAATACCCGTTGTTCAGTAGCCGCTAAATTTAATCGTCGGTTTATCAGCTCAAACAGTTTTTTTTTGTCTAGACTCTAGGCTATTTGTGGTATCTCTTGTGCACGAGATAAATGTGAACTATAATTTAATTTTACGTATAACATATAAATAACGCTTGTGCCATGCGAGCACAAAGTCGCTCGCATGTCGTAACTAATGAATTATTTCCAGACATTACGAAAAATGACGTAACATTGAGAACCGCCATGGAAGAAGCATCTGATGTGCTCCGAAATTAGAATCGCGAATGCGTGAATGTGCGTGTACGTGTGTATGTTCAACGCGCAATAAAATATATTATGTACATAGGTATATACATATATATGTATTATATATATATATATATAATATATTATTTTATTATTATTATTAAGTAGGAATATCTATTTATTTGCATTTCTGATATTTTTAAATTAAATTTCCCCTGACGACCACCACCAGATATTTTTCGTGCAACTTTCTTATTAAATCAATATTTTTAAAGACATTCAGAAAGCATAATTATATATACATATGTATATATATATATCCTATCATTAATAAAATTAAATAAACATCCGTAAGGCGTAAGTACATTGCGTAAGCAGATACAAAGCAACGCTTGATAATTAGTATAATCACGGACGTGAACAAAAATCGTACTTGAAGTATCGCGAGCAATGAAAGCAAATAAGAAATTTACAAGATATCGTAAAGAAATATTTTCACTTGATTGCATCACGGATCTCGATCTTCGAGTATGATTTTTCACGCATTCGAAATCACGTTTTATCTGCATGGCAGACCTAAATTTAACGAAAAATAAAAGTTATACATAACTAATTGTAAGTCTAGTTAAATGCGAAGATAAATGATATCGAGTTTTAATGGAGTTTTATAATAAACTTACACGAGAATCGGCGCAATGTATTCAGGTACTTCAAGTTTAAATCCATTCGTTTTATTTATTTTATATTAAATTGGACTGATCAAATAATCTCCCGTAACTGCAGAAGAGGAAAAGCACGAATATGAGAATTATTATTATTACGACTTTACGATTTCCACTTCAAAATAGATTTTAATTCAATCTCGTCCGCACAACACGAAATGTTTATCTAACATTTTTGCAAGGAAACGTAAACACCTCGGTAAACATATATATCACACGCGAGGTACTTAAAGAAGTATACATACCAACAAATCTGGAATTTTCGTAGTTTGCTCAAAAGAGAGGGCACAATGGAAATTTTCTATCCCGTAATATTTATGTCGCGCACCCCCTAGATTTCCTATTATTAATTTAAGTGTCTAAATATAGCCATGCAGCTTTGCGTACTTCTCGCTTGTTCGCACACGATCATCCCTGGATCTGAATTAAATGCATTCTACAGTAATAGAAATTTATAATTAATTGTTAACATTATTAATTATTATCGCAGGTAGAACAGAGAGCCACAATAGAGTCAAAATTACGTCAAAATGATGGTAAGATGATGCTAAAATGATCAAAAATCGTCATTTTGACTTTGTTGTCATTTGTTTCTACTTGAGTTACGACAGTTTTTTGCTGTCATTATTATACACCGCCGCGATCACCCCGAAACCGACGTCGCACTCGGCCGCAGCGGCGCCGCGGCGTCGGAAGACGTAAGTCGGCGAGGTCCTTACCTGGTCCTCCGTCCAGCACGTCGTCATCGCGGCCGTCTTAGTCCGGATTGCAGACTCTGACCCGATACATCGCGCGGAGGCTCCGTGGGACGTTGGTGCCGCGGACGCTGCGATTGCCAGGAATGCCAGGGGATCGCCGACGCGCGCTGACGTTGGCGGGTATCATGATGAGAGGACGGCTCGGCGAGCGCGCGCGAGGCGAGGGTTGACAACGCCGCCGCCCGGGGTGCGAAGGTGCGCGCTCGCGCGTGCGACCGACCGGATTCGGGGAGTCTCAGGAGTCTCAGGACCGCCCGAGATCGAAATCCGTGTCTCTCGATCGTCCCTCGCTGAGCCGCGCGCGATCAGCCACACCGCGCCGCGAGTTGATACACGTTCCAGCTCGTTCTACACGCGCGCGTCCAGACTCGCCCGGCGTGAAAATCCCGCGTCGTTGTCGATGACACACCTCGTCCCGGCCATCGATTTTCCTACTCCGGGAGGCCGCCTCGCCACGGGCCCGCGGATACAAAACGCGCTTTCTCGCTCCCCGGTGGTGCACGCGCCGCGCCGTATGTGCGACCTGAATCACCTGAACGTAGCCGCGAACGGCGCGAACGCCGCCTGCGCGCGCGCGTCGCGCGCTCCCGGCTCCCGGCAGTCCCGGCAGTCCCGGCTCCGGCCAGTCCGGCCGGCGCGTTTATCGCGCGCTCGGCCACATCTGCCGTCGGGATTCGGTATCTTCCAGCTCCAATTCAGCTCGAACTTCGAGCGACGATAAATTAGATTTCTCAAATTTGTCCCTTGAATCTTGCGCGAAAACTCTCACGGTGTTCCACGAAGGGCTGTCGAGGTGGCGTTGTTTTGAAATGAATTTACGATATACGGCTTCGAAATTTAAAAATTTACAATTTTTAATTTGTGAGATTACATTTCGATGAAGTTAGCGGTTGATTAATGTTCGGTCGATATTTAAAAATGAAAATTATAGGTCGAAATGAAAATGGAAGATTAAAATGTAAAATTTTTATCGGCTTCGGTTGCGTAACTACGCACAGGAAAAAAAGAAATGTCAAATCAACACTGATACACTTTTGATACACAAGAAATATATAATCTTGAAATGAGATTATATTGTGTTCAACACAAAAAAAACTTGCTTGAATGAAGTCATTTATATAATTTAATCAAGAAAAAAAAGTTGAAAAATAAAAAGTTGAAATTCTTATAAGACTATTATGCATATATTCTTGCATTCAGTGTTAACATTTTTCTTTTTTTCTGTGTATATATATAAAATAAAATATAAATTTAGATGTTCCTGCTTTAAATTTTTCACGTTTTTTCCGCTACAAAAGTTAACAATTCCAATTTCTCTCAATCATGACTCAAAAGACCGACGGGCCCGTTTGTCTGCTATATTTATACCTATATTGAGCAAGGGCTTTTCTATGATGATACAATAGAACGCCACGTCACAGCCGGATTTCTCGACTCGTTTTTTCCGACATTCCGTCGCATTGACGGAACCGGATTTAAAGGGTCGCTTTTGAAATTTTACCCGGTCCCTTCGCCCGCCAGACGCCCGACGCGAAACGCGAACGGCACTGGAATGCAGGTGCACATACCCGATGTGTATCTGTATACATATACGTATATATATATATATATATATATATATATATGCCAGAGCAGGTAGAATATTTTCGAAGATTACCTCTCTGCTGAGGAACGAGCGTGAAGGAGTAACACCTGCCGTGCAGTGCAGTCCGCAAGATCGACAGACGTCGATGATTTATAAGGAAGGAACAAGAATGAAGAAGGAAAAGAAGAGAAGAGAAGAGGAGAGAGAGAGAAAATGCGTGTGTGTTTTAAGCTTGGATGCGAGTAACGAGATAGAAATTTTTAGAAATTTTAAAAACTCCCAAGATCGTACAATTTTCGTCTCAGGAAATGATATAGGGAATCCTCGACCCCCAATTTTGTACCCGTCGCATTGTCGAGCTGCCGATTTTTTCTGCGTAACTGCAGATTGCTGGGTAACTGGCGCGAGGGAAGGCCTTTTTCCGCCGACACGCGTGATGCGTTGATGGAAATTACGCGGAAATTACGCCGTGCCTTCCGCTTGCCGATCGAAAAGATGCTAACGCTACCTCGTTGGGTCTACTCGTTTTCCGCTGAAAAGTCAAGCGGCCGGAAAGTCCCACGAGAAACTCCATGAAGGGTCGGGATTTTCTCTGCGAAATGCTGAGATCCGCGCGTTAAAGATACCGGAAAAAATCTAGAATTTAATCTATCGACGATTTCGAGAAAGCAGCAAGAGTATTTTTGTCGCAATTATGAAATCTGATTGAATCTCCGATTTCCGATTTCGAAAAGTTTATATTGACAATTAGCTTCGCGAGATATTTTTGCATCTTTTTTTTTTAACTTGTATATTCTCTTCGAGAGACGTGCATTTTAGTAAATACATATAAGTATAATTCTATTAAATATAATAAAGTAAATTTTAATATATAAGTATCGTAAATATAAATAAAAGAATAAATAATGGAAACGCCGCGAGCTCGTCATATCGATCCGTAAGTACTTCGAATTCGCGAACTGTCGTTACCTTCTCGATTTCGCTGTTGGGCCCCAACGAGCCGCGTTGGGCCCTATGTGAAGATCTCAGGTTTCTCCCACGACTTTGGAGTTGAAGCTCACGCTTCAACCCTCTAATCGCGAGATTGCGGCGCGGTTCCCGCGCCGGGGCCTCACGGGGGCCCAGTGGGGCCCGGCGTCGTCAGCAATCACTTCAAGTCCCGCGAGTGGCCGCCATATTGTTAGTACGTGATTCCAAACGCGGCTCGTGCAAGTCGGGGCCCGCGTACGGGTCGATGAAACTCAACACGAATTCACTGATATCATTAGATTCGTAAAGAGCAAAATTCAATAACGAACTCCAAATCGTGCGATCATCAGCTACTGAGGGGAGCTCATTGCGCTGGACGACGCTGTAATTAGAGGACCGTAATTGTGAGCCGAGTTTCGCGGACATGAATATATATATATATATATATATATATATATATACTATACATCAAAATAAAAAAAGGAACCCTCGATGATGACAATAATAATGACGATTGTATGAAGGAATACGGAGCGCAAGGAGGTTTCCACATAGAAACACAACGTCGCGTCGTTAAGAAGTAAGGACGTCGTTAACGCGCACGTAAACGCGTGCCCCGGCTGGGTGAGCACGGCACTGGACATCCCGTGAAATGCGGCCCGCCGGCGAGAAAAACGGGGACCCGGCGCGCGGCGGCCGTCGAGCGAGCGTAGAGCGAGCCAGGGCATTGCCAGCGCGGAGTGCGGACACAGCGGTCGTCCCGCGGCGACCGGTAAGTCGCTCTCGCGAGTAGACGGGGGCCCCGCGGACGTGCCTCGGTGCAACTCAACGCGCAGCTCGGCGGCGACGTGATCGGGTGACGGCGCGGAATGCGCGTCTCCTGCGAGATCGTAGACCTGGGTGCGTGCAGGGACGAAGGGGGACAGGGGGCGAAAGCCAGGTGGGACGACGGCAACGGCGTAGCGGGCTTTCCTTCGTCGACACGGCTCTCTTTTGCGCCGCCTGACCAGGACGAGATGACAGCCACGCGGGTCTGAGTCGCTCCGGTCCCAGAGGAGTACTACTTAAGCGAACGGGTCCGCGTCTCTGAATGCCGAGGTGGCAAGGCGGCGTGTTTGCTCCGTCTCTGCGAGGCAAGAGGTGAGAGACACGTGAAGGAAGGTGTGACGCACGAATGCTGATAAAAAAGAACTGGCATTGAACTTGCGTTTCGTTGGCATCCGACAGTGTCCGAGGCGAAGGTGGAGACGATGCTAATAGAGCGACGATTGACCGTGTCTTCGCTTCGTGCGCAAAGGAGGAGAGAGGCGCAGGACGTGTGATCCTCTTGACGAGAAAACGCGCGAATTGGCGTGATTCTTACCTCGTTCGCTCGGGCATGTAGTATACTGAAAAGAGAGAAAGAGAGGGGTAACGTGTGAATGCTGTGAGAAGAGAATTGACACGACATATCCGTGCCTCTCGCTTACATACCCACTTGAAGCGAAGGGCACCCAAGCCGCAGAGAGACGGGAGACGCGTGACCGCTGATGAGAGGGGACCGCGGTGTTACCGCGGGGATTAGTGATACGAGGAGACTGGTATGTCGATTGTGAGCATTGCGGCTTGAGTTGAACGCGAAGGCCACGATTGTGCGACTGTTGCGAGACCGACGCTGACGCGTGTGCGGGTCGAACATTGCGGTCTGACAGCAGTCTTGAAAGTGAACAGCATCCAGAAGGGAACGTACTCACTCTCTGAATCATATCCGACCGTTCGACCAGTGGCGAATACTCCAAGACGATAATAGCTTTCAATTTATGTATATAATGATCCATTTAACTCCGGCATGATAATGTGATTTACGATTCAATTTACGATGTTCTTTCAAGGTGCATTGTGAACGGTGAAAGATCCGTCGTCCATTTGGTACCATTCCTTGGAGAATTCAGGCGTGGATGACGGTGGCCTAATCGTGCCATGGTAACTTCGCAAAAACAGCTAGCTTCCAATTTCTTCATCTCCGGTTAATCGTTGGGTAAAGTTACCCGGTTAATCGCCGCTCCGTCTTCTCCTGAGCCACGGTCTGCAACGGATAGAAAGCTGAGATTAGCTATAACTAATGCCGAAGAAACGGACCAGAAGAGAATCATAACAAGTAATGTGATTCTCGCTAGACGAGATTCTTTCGCAATACGTAACAGTGAGGCGCCGCTGGCAGGTGCACTCGGACCGAGAAACGCGCGAAAGAAGACGAGTGCGAGAAGAAGGCGAAGAGGAGACGTAAAGAAAAGACCTAAAAAAGAGGAGAGGAAGAAGAAGGAGAACGCAGAAATCGGTCGTCGAAAGAGTGAGGCCCGCGCGAGTAAGGCCCCCTACGGCGATAAGGCGAGGCCCGGGTGCCGGTGGAGGGAACGACGTATGTATCGCGCGGGGCCGGTCGCGCGGACCGGGCCCGCTGCCGTCGCCGCTGCTACTCGTGAGAGATCGCGCGCTGACCCAGATTTCGGCGGGTCAAACCGGCGCGAGGAGGCCGCGGCGGACTTTCTGAAATGGGACACGGCGCAGCCTGGAGCTAAATTAGCCGCGATGTCCAATAAGAGTAAGTCCCAGCCGCAGCAGCAGCAGCCGCCGCAGCCGCAGCATTATCAGCAGCAACAGCAGCAACAGCAGCAGCAGCATCATCCTCCGCACGTGATCAAACCAGTGGACCAACTGCCGCCGCGCTATCAGCCCCCGCCGCAGCCTACCAGTGGCATTTTGAAGAACCATCTTCATTTCGCCAACGGAGCTACGTCGGCGCCGAGCTCGGCTCAAGCCGGCAATAATCAAGGTCCGGGCGCGGCCTTGAGCCATCACCAGATAGGCGCACAGCCGCGCACGTTGCCGCCGCCCCCGCCGTCCTCGCAGCATCATCAACATCAGCAGCAACAGCAGCAGCAGCAACAGCATCAATCGCAGCAGCAACCGCAGCAGCAGCAACAGCCACCGTCGAAGGATGCGCAGAGCAAGTACTCGCCGAGGATAGAGCATTGTCATCATCCCCAACCGGGTAACCCGCTGATCGCTGCCGCGTCGGCGGCAGCGTCCAAAAGCCAACAGCAACCGCAGCCGTCGACTTACCTCCAACAACCTAAGCTCGGCCAGGGCCCGTACTTGCCACCTAGCAGCCAGTATCCGGCGGTGGGCAACAGCCAGGGCGCGCCAGTCAGACAGAGGATCAGCGACGACGAATTCCTGCGACTCGGTCCCGTGGAGATGCTCAAGTTCGTGCGGAAGACCGAGAGTGACATCGCTAGGCTCGCCGCCGAGCAGAATCGCCAGATACAGAACTTGGTGAGTCCTCCCCCTTGGATTCTCTGGTTCTCTGTAATATAATTAACCGAGAAATTAGCATGACTCAAAATCGTTGACGATACGTATCACAGGCTTGGAGCTCAATGATTCAGAAGTGTAATTTGAAAAAGTTTTCTATTGTGATTATCTGCTGTAATTATCTACGGTGTAAATTACATATTGAAAGTTGTATGAATGCAAATTATAATTCGTAGTAACTATGAGAATTTCAGAACTTTTAGAATTATTATTCAGAATTATTATTAACTTTTACAATTTGTTCTGTTTTTATATCTTTATAAGACTGAATTAAAAGCCTGGGAATAATTATACTTAGAATGCGATAAAAAAATATGAAACGCAACCTAAATAATTATATTCATATGTTCCACTCTTTTTATTTTTCTTTAAGGACCTCGTTTATTATCGTTTTTGCATAACGGTTTCGCTTGGCAATATATCCACTTCCATTCCCAATCACTGGGTTTATTTATAGATACCTTGCGAGTGGAACGAGAAAATGTTGTGTTTTTTTTATGTCATGATATAATTCGTTATATCAATAAAGACGTTACGATAAATAATATTTCGTTATATCTCGGATATGTGTAGGATGCAGTTTGCTGTCCTTGAAATCTTTAGCACGCCACACGGAAGTTTTTGAGAGAGAGGCTCTTGTAGGTCATATATACACAGATTGAACCGACCGTCGTAATTTCAAGCGGTCACGCATATACGCGAGATAAACCGCAAGCGATCGTACGGACAATCAGTTTCCTCTGGCCAGCAAAAGTGCTGATTTTACCAAAAGCACTCGGTCGGAAATTGGTCACGTGTCGCTCGCACACGCGTGATGAATAGGTGAAAGGCTTCTTTTTGGCAATCGACGTGTACCGCGGCGCGAATACGCGGAGATCAATGACTCCGTTATTTATTTTCTCAATACAGAGGGCGGGAGGAGGAGGCGCGCGCGAATTAATGATACAATAGATATTCGGCTGAATGGAAGATATGTCGGTATCATTTGTAAAAAAAAATATATATATATACAATCTATATGTATAAAATCAGATACATCAATATAGGAAATGTATTCAAATAATTATTTATATAATTGTGACATCTATAAAGTTTTATACAATTTGCAATCAATGAACAAAAAAAAAATGAAATAATTTCGAACAGTTTTCATATATCTGAATCTGTATAGATCCATTCACTTGCATTGTGCACAACAATAATATGAAATTTCAAAAGAGCCTGTGACTTTAAGAAATATAGGATGAGCGCGACTTAACAAAACTATCTACTTTCCAGTTGAATGAGCTGCGGTTGCTGAAGGAAGCCAATCAAAGATTGAACGACGATAACCAGGAACTGCGCGATCTCTGCTGCTTTTTAGACGACGATCGACAAAAGGGTCGCAAGCTGGCGAGGGAGTGGCAGAGGTTCGGCCGTTACACCGTGAGCGTTATGCGACAGGAGGTCTCGGCCTACCAGAATAAGCTACGTCAACTGGACAATAAGCAGCAGGAATTAATTAAGGATAATCTAGAGCTCAAAGAGTTGTGTCTGTATCTCGATGAGGAACGCGGCGGTGGTCAAAGGGACGACGGCGACGGGTCGAGCTCGAGTACGAACGCCGAGGAAACCGCGCCGCCGAGGCCGAGGCACACTTCCACATTTAACGGTAAAATTTAGTTAAAAAATGCAGACCTCTTTCTCTCCCTCGTCTTGTGTTAAGTCAATGAGCGCAAACATTATTTAACGCGGAAAGAAATGTGCTCGAATGTTGAAGAAGACGTAATAATCATAATTCGTAGAAAATGAAAGCTTTTCTAAAGAAGCCACTGCTTGTGTTTACATATATAACATTAGTATGGCATACGTGATGAATACTAGGCAAATTGAAAGTGCTTACCGTCATCAAGTGAAATACTCATATATAATTATATTATGATATGCGGAAGTACGCAGGCTACAGTTGATCTATTTTAATGATCTTTTCTTGAATTTCGGAGTGATTCAATCGCAAATTTCTTGCAGACCAAACGATGCAGTACGTGAGGAGCTTGGAGCAACGGGTGAAGCAGTTGGAGGAAGACAAGAGTGTTCTCCAGGCTCGCGCGCAAGGCTGGGACGTGCTACCATCGGGTGAAGTTTGGGACAGTCCTGCGAGCCCGAACGACAATACTCACTTGGGAAGCCGGCCGGAAGCCGTAGTGCGCGCTCTTCAGGTTCTGGAGGTCAGGGAACAGCTGGAGAGAGAAGAAGGTCACGACGGTGAAAAGGCGTTAGTTAGAGAGATGTGCAATGTAAGTAAAACGTTCGTCGATTAACATGCGATTCTTATAACAAAATATCTTTCAAGTAGAATAGAAATCTTTTTTGAAATATACGATTATCTTGTGTGATTGATACCGTAGAACTCGCTCGAAAAAAATCTTCCGTGTGAGATGAGCGATATGTGTTCGTTACGATATACGTATGATTAATCGTCTTTGCTTTCCAGGTCGTCTGGCGGAAATTGGAGGAAGGTCCGCAAGCGAGGCATTAACGATCCTGCCGGAGAAGAGTATTTGTCAATTTTTGAGTACTGTTAATATGAAGCAATAAATTCTCACGTTCGTGACATGAAGATAGTATAGCGAATAATGTAAACGATATTTTATGTAGATTTTTATACGATTGTATGTACAATAATCTCAGCATGAGAGTACTGATAGTATCTATTTATGTAAATGTAGTTTTTACAGATTGTTTATTAACAAAGTATTTTTATTATACGATAGTCTACGATTTATCTCAATTGGTCTCGCCTTTTTCCTTTCCCTTCTTCGTCAAAAGTTTTTTTATAAGTAAATTTGAAAAGCAGTACAAATTATTTTACAAACGAGTAGCTTTCATTTTTTTCCAGCGTTTTAATTATAACAAAGTTTCCAAAATTAGACTTACAGGGTTCCCGAAATATCCGATTTACTTTTTAATTGGCACGATTGAAGATATCCATAGCGCGTAAGGTCGCAATTTAGTACCTATCCATCTTTTTCGATATTCGCCGGTTAATTATCCGCCGCGTTTACTCAGAGCCGCTTTTTCACGAAAAGACATCCCCTCGGCGGAATTCACGCGTTGAATACGCAAGCAAGTTGTTTGTATTTCTATTTTTATCTCATCAAAAGATTTGCTCTCAATAGTGCGGGCGTTGGATTGCCCTACATATACATCTCGACTCTGCCGTCGTCGTCCGGCATCGTCGCGTCAATGCGAGGCAATTAGGATATTTTCCAATCCAGCGCCGATCAATTTTATCTCCTCGTTGCTTAGGATACCTCTCGCGTAAACTTAAAAGCATTCGAAAATTAAAATCTTGAGTAATTTCCACCAAAGAGGGCAAAATTAATAACATGACAAAATTAATGTTTACTTTCGGGAGGGGAAAAATTGAATTGACTAGCAATATCTTCTGATCAGTCTTATATCACAAGTCTTATCTGTCTGTGTGTATGTCAAAGAGAAGACGTTCTTCAAATTGATCCTCTCCCACGTCCTTGTATATCTTCGCGAATTCTTCTCCGGCCGCTGAGCTTGCGCCGCTCCGGACGAAAAGCGCGGTGGGGATCGCGTGCAGCAGCCGGCTGTCGGAAAGATGAGAGTCGCCGGTGATGTGCTTGTGCGGAGGCCTCGCGGAGGACAACGCCAGGATCATCCTCCTTGCCGTTGTCCTGGCAGCGTACATGCTCGCAGGCGCGGCTCTCTTTCAAAGGCTAGAGAGCGATCTCGAGATACGACAGGTACAAAAAGTGTGTCCGCGGGACGCGTATAAATAAAAAATTATTCTTTTCTGTTACAATTCTCACAAGGAAAATGTGACCAATAACAATGGTATTTCGCACGACAAAGCAACAGCTATAAGTAGTTTAAAACGGCCAAAAAATTCGAGCAATTAACAGATGTTAAAAATATATTTAATACTTCAATAACGGTATATAGTAGTGTAGAAACGTAAACACTACTGTATACCGTTATTGAAGTATTAAATATATTTTTAACATCTGTTAATTGCTCGAATTTTGGCCGTTTTAACCCGTTGAGGTCACATGGGGTCTAGTGAACCCCAGCCGTTTTTTTATATTTTTTCTTAAAAGTATACTATTTTGAGAGTAAAACGCACAAAGTTTTTTTGCTCTATCTCAAAAAATTTTGATGAATATTTTTGTGAAAAAAGTCAAATTTCTCGAAAAAAAATTTTTTTCTCGCGTTTTTTCAACATAAAAAAATTTTAAAAATTATTGGATTATAAAGAGGAAGTCATAAACTAAATTCCAGTTCAAGGTTTGAGTCGATACATCAAAAAGAACGCCAATGGCAACTGTTGTGGGGTCCACTGGACCCCATGTGACCTCAACGTTATTTTTAGGAGGTGTGACCTCAACGGGTTAAACTACTTAGAAAATGTGACCCTTATTCAAAATTAACAGACATTACAGTGATCATCGTGCAAAGTACTATAAATAGATGAGAATTGGGCAACGAGGGCCTCGTTCAACTAATCATTAATTCATGCCAAACAAATCAATGAATTATACATGTATTTTTGTAACGTGATCGATGTATCATCGAGAGATCTGAAAGTCAGGATTGAAGCGTGTTTAAAATAAATGATTTGTTATATCTCTAATAATTGATATTTTGGGGGGGGGGGCGCACAGGCCACGGAATTCTGGCGGGTCTATCACGCGTTTCGGAGGCATCACCTGCGAGGTAGCCCCCTGGCCTTGCAGAGGTTGCACGAGCTGCTGTACGCCTACGGCAACGCTTCCGCTACCGGCATCATTAACAAGAGACGCCGCTGGGACTTTCCCGGTAGCTTTCACTTCGTCGGCACCATAGTTTCTACGATCGGTAAGCTACGTAGCGCAATACCGGTTACTAGTCATCCGTGTCCACGTCGTGGCGACGAATATCGGGGTCAGTGGGATTCATGTCGCGTGCTCTACGCGCGCCTCTTCGCGCTCTTTCGGTTTTTTATTCTCGCGACGTTATGAAAAAAAAAAAATCAACTTTCAGGGGGACGATCCTGCCGATTCCGCACACGAGACTCTTAATATCTGTGGAAACAAAGTTTTTTAATTATAATTATTACTATTAACAATAAATAAATGAAACAGGATCCATAATATGATATACAATCAATTAGGGAACAAACGTCATTTTACGATCAGGACTGGCGAAGAAATATACATAAAATTCACACGAATATTATTAGACTACCAAGATCCAGTCCTGAAAATGGCGTTTTTCCTTAATTTATTGTTATTAATATACAGCTTCTATTATCTGGAGAAAAAATTATCTTATTTATATAGTACAAATCATAAAAGCGATATCGTACTTCGAATAATTTGGTTTCTTCTTGCTCTCTCTCTCTTCCTTATTTCTCGTGCGAATAAAAATGACTTCGCGGCGTACAAGTATTTATACGCGATAGACAAAAGTTTTGCCGAGACGATCGCATTCCTCCGCAAAACTTGGTCGTAATGGACGTTAAGTAAGAGGGTAAGGGTCGTCGGCCGGCACGAGAATGTCCCGGTGAATGTTTCCGGAATGCTAATATCCCGCGACCTAGTCTCGCACTTATCCACACGGCTGACTGTCCTTTGGTCGCCGATCTTTATATATGCATACGTCGCCGTGTAATATGCCTCTGAAATGAAAGAAAGCGTGATACTGAAGTTATTTTGCAGGGTACGGAAGCACCGCGCCCCAGACAACGGCGGGGAAAGCGGCTGTCGTTCTTTATGGTTTCTTCGGTTGTTCCGGTAATAACAAAAAAAAATCTACATTTAAAAACGACAAAGTATCTTACGTCATGTTTAAGAGAAATCGCAATAAGTAACAATTATTAAAAATAATTGGGTCTTAAAAGTAGAAAACAAGACTTCACGAATCTGATGAAATAAAAAACCTAAATGCCATTTAGCGAAAACTATTTGATCCCAACGTTAAGTGATGATTTAGGTGGCATCTTGTTCTTCAATCTCTTTCTGGAGAGGATCATTACTCTCCTGGCGTGGATCTTGCGCAGCTGGCACGTACGCCGACTGAGAAGACGTCTCCGCAGGACTACGTTGACATCTCGACGGATCTCCAAGTCGTCGAGTACCCAGAGATCGTTTCTGCCGGACATCCTTGACGACGACGATCATGTGGACTTGGACCAGTGGAAACCGAGCGTGTACTGGGTCATGCTCTACCTATCCGTCACCTCCTGCATCGTCGCCTGTTGTGCCGCTGCACTTTACGCGCCGCTGGAGGGCTGGGATTACTTCGACGCGCTGTACTTCGCCTTCGTTAGCTTCACCACTATCGGCTTTGGCGATTTTGTTAGCACGCAAAAGCCGAGTTACCCTTACGTACATTGGTAAGATTGCGAAGATTGCCTTGTCGCCTCAACGAGATCTCGAACTCGTATAATTTATCTGAGGCGCATAGTTGAAATTCAACAAATTAAATTTTGAATGACCAGATGACTCTTTCCGAATATGACATCGACTTTTCTTTAACGTGAAAATACCAATATCTTTTTACGTTAAAATTTTGAAAATACAAATAAATATAGTTTTCATTATTGACCATCATGCAGGTATAGATTCTCGAACTTCGTCTTTCTCGTGGTGGGATGTTGCTGCATATACTCCCTGCTGAACGTCACATCGATCGTGATAAAGCAAGGCCTGAATTATGTGATACACAAGTTGCAATACGGTAATCAGGACGTGGCGGCGCCGTATTTACCGAGGAGGCAGTCCTCGGTGTCGACTGTATACTACTCGAAGAGGAGGCCAACGAGGCTCGTCGGCAGGGACTCGATCAGGGCGGAGGACAACTCGGAGACGCCTCGCAGGATGTCGGGCGAGATGATCTCCATGAAGGATTTCCTGTCCGCGAATAAAGTCTCCCTCGCTGTGATGCAGAAGCAGTTGTACGACGCCGCGCAGAAGCAAAGGGGTGGAGGATCGCTCGCCGTCACGCCGAATCACCAGGTGTTGAAGCCCGGAGCGGTGGGCCCGCTCGCGATTGCCAGCGAAAAGTTCGAAAGTAAAAGCACGATAAACAGATAGAAGAGTTATGACAAAATAGAGGCTACAAAAAATATATATAAAAGAATGATAGCACACCCCTCTGTATTGAGTATGTTTTTCACGATATCGTTTACCTTGTCCTTGACATCTGCTAATTTTTAAAGCAAATTTGCTGTCATTGACTATCTTTTCTGTGCTAATGCCTAAAAATTAATAATATAGAAATTAGATATAAATATTCGTCTAAACGTTTGTTCCTCGATATGTCTATGTAATAAATGATACCATGCTCGTCGTATCGCTCATCGAATAAACTTTATTTAAGTCATGTTTACAGTACAGTCCTCCATGTACTCAACGGACATCGACAAACATGCAATCTCCTGTCTTCGTAATTGCGACAATGTATCTCGTGTATAATACCGCGTGTAAAATAAATTCAACGTCGTCGTTTCGTCGGTGAATTTCTCTGAGTGTGAAAATCGTTCGTGCGGGTTTTTTTTTTACTTACACACCAACCGGATAGGGTTTTACGAGAGAACACAATTATTCGAATTCAGACACCATTGCGGAATACACAATCTTTGGACAATCTTTGCGGAAACTCTTGGTGTATGTACGTGTGCTTACGTGTGAGTGAACGCGCGGCCAGGAATACACAGCTTAAAATACACGTACTTGTTGCTCCTGCTGTTCGTAAAATTGCGAGGGCGAAAGTTCCCTTGGCTACGTAACTACGGTACCGTGCGGTCGGTTTAAATCGGACATCTCGAGCTGACGATTCAAACGAGCTCTCGGCTGTGACGACTAGACTCATACCTGGATGAGACCAGCGATTACGAAACGATTACGTGAAAACAGTATGTTCCGTTGAAGATCTAAGAACACATGTTACTTGTATATTACTCTAAAATGAGAACGTGGACGCAAGCGTTTACGAGATCTTGGAATTACGAGAGAGAGAAATAGAGAAAGAGCAAAAGTGAAATGGACGATTCTTTGCAGAGATCGCAAGCTTTCACGTAATCTACAGACAATCGCTCGCCGTTAAGTGAAGCCAAATACGTTGCGAATAATGAATCTTTAACATTACTCGTCCAATCACCGTTGTACGGAAGAAGTCACGCTGATCTAAGACGCAGCGGACCCGTCCGCCACCAGATTTAAGCCGGTATTTTTTTTTAACATCGCTTTAAACTTCGTCGCTTAAATTTCGTCCATCTACTTCACACTCGAATGACATCGGATTTTAAAAGTAAAACTACCAGGCCTAGCGCAAATGGCGTGCCGATAGTACCAGGACTTGTTCTACCTTTTTTTTTCTTTTTCTCTTTACGGTATTCTTAATACTTCAAGAAAAGATCTCAACAATTGTACGAGACTACAATGTTCTCCGTCGCAGAGTAGATTCGAGCCTCGTTGGTTTTCAGTCAACGTTTTTTAAGCGTCTCTCTCTTTTTTTCGTTTCGAGGCTCGGTCAAAGTATTCTTAAAACTGCGTGCTCCGTTTCCAACAAATCCGCCAAAGCCACTAATTATCATCGGTAACCGTCGTCATTGTCGATCGACCAACGTGTACAACCAACAAAACAGCGCCCAGTGTTTCGCACTGATGCTGACAAAGCCGCGTAATATTCCCAAATATTCTCGGGCGACACGCTTCGCCGCTCCGTCCAGGCGACGTCGCCACGATTTGGTAACGGCAGCAAAAAACACAGCCTATCTCGACTGCGTACAAAGGTCGCGAGATTCATATCTCGATAAATTGGCGACGCTCATCCTCCGTGTCGAGGATGTCGCGCTTTTCCTCAACGTATGTCGCGCATACGCACAAACTGCTGACCGATCGTTTCCAAACCTCCGTTGCCTATCAGATCAACGTCGTTAGTTATTTTGATTATTTTCTGCTTCAGGAAATCCCCGTCGCATCCTTGTATATAATCGGATATCACAAAGTTGTTATCGTTCAGCGCGGGTGGTTGATTTTGATTTTGCGGCGGCCGGTTCCGCGATCGCGGTATTTGATCCGCCGGCTCCATCAGGTGTGCGTGCTTCTTGCGTTGATGTTGCAAGAGCTTGGCCTTGAATAAAATATATTCATTAACTTTCGTCGATTGTCAATCGGTGTGATTAATATAATCGAGCCTTATATAAAATTTACCTTGCTGGCGTATTGTTTATGGCACCACTGACAACCTTGAGGACTAGTTGTGATGCTGCCCACTGTCTGACTGAAGCTTGGATTCGGCAGTCCTGAAAATTCTGATTCCTTTTGCCGGTTGCTAGGCGGCAAGGCCGCGCCAGGATGGTTCTTCATAATATGCGCTTTACGCTTACTGCTACTCTTATAGACCTTAAAAAATATGTGACGTGTGAAAAAATACAATAATTTTATTTCTACCTTGAAATGGAAATTTATCTTATGATACCTTGTCGCAATATTGGCAATAGTAGTCTCTGGTTTGTCGCAGGATAGGTAAGTTCAATTCCGGCACAGATTCCGGGGCGACATCGGGATGCCGTTTCGCTAGGTGATTCACCAGCATTCCTCTTCGTTTGAAACCCACCAGGCATTGATGACATTTGTAAATAAAGCGATTGTAATCGTTCGGGTTCACCTATTAATAAAATAATTGATTAATCAATATAATCAATAACGTCCATCTATTAATAAAATAATTGATTAATATAATTAATCACCTTTTTATTTTGACATACCTTTGGCACAAATTTTTTCGCTTGATTGTTCTGTGTTATTTGTTCTCCATTAACCGTTTGGGAGTGGTGTATTTTAGTCATGTGTTCCTTCAATTTGTCCTTTCTCTTGAACCGTTTACCACAGTTCGCGCAATGAAATTCTCTGCGCAAATAAAAGTTAATTAAAATTTGCATATATCTTATTAACGTAATCGTCACGATAAATTAAAATTAAAACTTGTACCTGTGATCAGAGTGTTTCAGCAAATGCATTCGCAACTTGTCGACCGTCGGGAAACGTTTTGCACAATGCTGACACTTGTGTTTCCTCTCGCAGTGATGTGCCCGAATGTGTTTGCGAATGACCGAATATTTGATGAATGTTCGCTGGCAGTGAGGGCAATTGAATATACCGTCTTGATTTCTATGTGTCTCAACGTGATCCTTCAGCATCGTACTTTGGCGAAATAGCTGCCTGCACATTGGGCACTCAAAAACCTGTTTATTTTCTGCAAATCGGAATTGTTATAGCACAGAGTAATACGGTACTGTTTAACCCTGATTGACCGATTTGTTATAGATTTACCTTTATGCGTTTTCAGATGACCGGACAACGCGGAGTTGTTCATAAATCGTTTCAAGCAGATACTGCATGGCAGTGGTTTTTGGTCTTCAGCACCATGCGCCAAGCAGTGCTGTTGTAATCGTATCTTTGTAGCGAAACGTTTGTAACACATTGAACACTTGTATGAACCTAAAGGATTTAATCTCTTTGCTTTAGGTAACGCCGTTCGTCCGTGCTGAGACACATGATTCACCAATTCGCTTTGCTTCTGGAACTCCAATCCACACTGCGGGCATGCGGACTGGAGTTGACTTTGATTTTCAATTTTGATATCGATAGAAGAATGAACGGCTGCGTGCAAGTTAAGCAAGGATGGCTTTCTGAAAATCAAGCTGCACACGGAACATTTCCATTCCTTGTCGCATTTGTTCTGTCGCGAATTCTCCTTTTCTTTCACGTTTCTGTCGCGAAACATTTTTATGCGTCGATTATAAGAGTTGCCATCCAAACGCGGCCATGTAGATATTTGGTTAGCCACTTCCGCTAAAGAGAAAAGAAGAAATTAATTTACATTGGTCAATGTTTCTATACTATATAATATGTTATATCTACACTTACAATTCTTTATACCTTTTTCATCTTTTGCATCTGGTTTAAGTATCGGCAAATTTCTGCGACTTGCATAATCTGGACTAGGACCTGCCTTTAATTCTTCCTTCGGCGAAATGTTTCTATTAGTCAAAAACACTATTCCATCTTTCTGCTGACAAATGATCAAGTTTTGCTCCTTATACGTCAGCGCGGGCCGTACAAAACGCATCCAGTTCGAAGTGTCTGAAAATGTAACGGAGATTTGAGTTCAATACCTTAAACCAGAAACGAGCGCTATAGATCGATGATTACTTACTTTCATTGGAAACGTCCACTTTCAGGAATTCCCCAGTCTCAGTTTCATAGAGCAGTGGCAAAGCGTTCTCGAAAGATGAGCCGTCGTAAGGGCACAACAGACCTTCTATGGGTCCGAATTGCGTGCGCCTTCGAATATTACGTTTCGCAAAAACCCCATAGGTCACGCTATTCGCTGCAGCATGCGAAGTAGATAGTTTGTTTAACAAAAGATATGATCCTGGCAGTGTTGCTACAGCACGCGATGGCACAGGTTGATCCGCGATTGCGCATACGTCGGTCAAATTAGAGCTGTCGTCTTTGGCACAATTACCGTCGTATTCGTCGTCGCCCCCTGTAAAAATGCCCGATCCAATATATCAAGTACCATAACTGAATATAAAGTAATAAGATACGGGGTATATCTAAATGGTCTGTACACACTTTGGGAATAAGTTTCAGGGACCTAAACAAGCAGAAAATGTCCCCCATGGGGTTGAAAACTTAAGTTACGACGATTGAAAGTTTTCCTGCAATGGCTGGAGAAATTATCATGTCAAATCGCATGGGAGTTACAAACTGTTTATTTACCTCGATTCCAAGGAAGCCTGCGCACATCGCACTGACTGGCGAGGAATTCAGAAAAAAAAGTTAGACGAGGAAATAAATAAACACGTGCGCAGGATTTCTTGGAATCGAACGCTGAGACCACTTCAAGCATTTGCCGCACCAAATGTACTGTCCTGTTATGTCCGTGGCAAAACTGAGGAAATAAATAAACACATATTGTAACTTCCATGCGATTTGACGTGATTTCTCCAACCATTGCAGAAAAACCTCGAACCGTTGTAACTCCAGAGCAAGCGTTTCCGACCCCATGTTCATGGGACATTTTCTGCTTGTTTAAGTTCCTGGAACTCATTCCCAAAGTTTGTACGGACCATTCAGATACACCCCATACATATTAAATGTTTAAAATAAATATTATACTTACAGAAATCTTTTTTATCTGTTATATGTCGTTTGGATCTCCTTACATCTTTTTTCTCAACTACTTTCTTCTTCTCGGTGGACGGTGGTTCTTTGGCAATTTGTCGAATTTCTTTATCACACTCTGACAAAGCAAGATTGTTGTTTTCTTTATTTGCGTCTTCGTTAATAGATGGTAAAGTAATAGGGTTGTCCTCCATCTCTATATTCTGATTTTTAAACGTGTTGATAACGTTTATTTGATCATCCTGCATCACCAAGAAGTCCCTAGTCAGAGCGAAATCTGTGCCCGGTATTCCTGCTAGCATTAAGGGAGTCGCTGAAGATTCCAATTCAGGTGCAGTTTCTGCAAATGTCATATATATATAATGATCAAAAACAATTTTAAAAACCATCTAACTCGACTATCTGCTATACCTCATCTCGTGATAAGCAAAATCATTTCTTACCCTGCATTAAAATCAATTCGTTGCTGACGCTGGACACTAGCCCATCCTCGTTCCCATTGCCAACAAAGTCTGTGGTGGTATCCGTCTGAGGTACGGTCTGAGTGTCAATCGGGTGAGCCAGCTGAGTCACATAATTGATGCTCGTTCGTATATTCGGTTCGGGCTGGGACATCAAGGGCGAGGACGGGCCTTGGAGCACGACAACGGAGTTGTGGAAAGGAGAGGAAGGCAGTTGGACCGGCGTCGGGGAGTATCTAGCAGCGGAGCTCATATTTGGGTCCAGCGGGCTGACTCGATGCTCGAATTCGGACAGAGGCGAGGCCGCCCTCGGGGAAAAGGAGATCTGCTCATACGTGGGGAAAAATCGGGACTGATCCTCCACATATTCCACCTGGCAACAGAGTGAACGGAGCGGTTGTATCATGAGTACACCGCGTGCTGACATGTCGTTGATCGTCAAAGAGAGTTACTCACGGTCAGGAACAGAAGCCTGTTGTTCAGCTTCTTCGGTTGCTCGCACAGGGACGAGGCGAAGGGGTGATCCGTAGGCCAATTCACCGAGGTGTCAGCCCCCCTGTCGATGCTGGATATCTCGAAGGACTCGGCAGGGGCCCCCTCAGGAGGGCCCCTTGGATCCATCTTACGTTGACGTATCGCACCAGCGAACTCCGTGATTTTGTCTCGCCTGTGCCTGTATCACAGTCACATCCGACCGCGCGGAAGCGCACACAAAAGTACCGAGGGATAGACTGACGGGCCGTGTCAGATGTGGGTGACCGCCAGGTCGCTCTAACCGCGACCGCGACGCGCGACCCTCGGTGTTGCGGGAACGACGCGGGCGGCGCGCGACATCGCGCGAGAGGCAGGAAACAGGTGTTCGTCTCGCGACGGGCCACCGTTATTTTGAACTCACACGAGAAGAATTCGTCAGCCTCGACATATAGGCTTCGAAGTCGATGCACCTCTCGCTTGGTGGATGCACCTGCTGCTGCCAGCAGCAGCAGCACTGGCCCGTCAACAGTCGACGATTGCCGATCTCGCATCGCGATTGATTAACGTCGGAACGGCGGGAAAGTTTGAACGTCCATCCGCGAGACCAGCCCCTCGTATCGCGCGCAATTATATATAATTATCTTATGATTTTATTTGCGCAATCGTAAAATTTATCTAAAAAACTTATTCGTAAAATCCAGAGTTGTTTTATCACCCTGGTGGAAAAATGTCTCAGAATCTTTCATATTATTTAATCAAAATTTTTATAAAAATTTCCAGACTTTCTCAGAATGCTCAGAATTTTTCAAATTTTTTTTTATACGAATTAGAACGTTTTTCAGAAAAACTCAGACAAAATAATAATAAAATATTTTACATTTTTCCCATCAATATATCTTTGTAGAAATTTGAATAAATGTGAGAAAATTTGTGTAATTTATAAGAAATTTTTATACACATGGATACTGAAGTATTCCGAAAATCCTTCAATTATTTCTGAAAGTATCAGAGAAATTGTATACATTTTTTTTTTCATTTTTATAAGTCTCAATTTTTTTTCTTATAAAATTGTGAAAATATCTTTCTACCATATTATAATAAAAAATATATGAAAAATACGTAGCGCATTGTAATTGAAACACATACTGGAATTGAAATCTATCTATAAAAATCATAAAATCCGAAATTGTTTTATCAATTATCCTAAATTATTTTTTAAATAAATGCGGATACGCACGTAAAATTTAAAAAAAATAATGTTTTTTGTTGTATAAAATTAATAGGAAATATATAAAAAATTGATATATATATAACGCATTGTAATTGAAAAGCATATTGAAATTACTCGTGTAAACTTATCATTTTCAAACTTATCTCTTAATGAGTATAAACATTTTAATTAAAAAATTCCAAGTTGAATTCTATATATATAACGCATATATTATAACCGTTTACTGTATTTTTAATTAAAATAATTAATTAACAAGAATTCTAGGTATTTATTTATCGCGGCAGAATATCAGTGTACCGCGTAATATTTGCATTTCACTCTTCTCCGGTTATCGCTTCTCCCCTCGTCGTCTTTTACCGTCCAATTCATGAATGGGGGATGGGACCCCATTCACGTGGGATCGGGGGGGTTGAAGCTTTCCCTAACAACAGAGAAACAAGCACGCATAAACAAGGGCTTGGCGCAGTCCGCGACACGAATCGGACAATTATTGATAATTCGTTTTCAGGTCTCAGACTGACGAGACGCGATGGTGCTGTTCGATGAAGCGAGGAAGCTGATGAACGACATGATGAAGATAACGATCTTCCAGCCGTCCGAGAAACGCCGAATGCTGGAGGACGAAAGGAAGACCTTTCTGGATCCGAATCTGGTTATGGATGCGAGGCACAGGATATTTCGCGAAGACCTGGCCAGTTCTCCAGCGATTAAGTCTTCTGTCCTGACAGACGCTGGAAGGTATACCTTCGAACTTTACACGCACGACTTATACAAATATAGATTTTATTTATAATATATATATCTATATACCTCGATCTTTACATACGATTTATAAAGTCCAGACTTTATTTATAATATGTGTGTATCTATATATGATTTAGAAGTTATCGCAAATAAGACTTTTAACTTTATCGTTTATCTTAATTATCAATTTTTTTATTGTTACTTTTTTATTGTTAATTTATTGTTAAGCTTAATACAATTACGCAAATGGATCACCTAATTTTGTATTGTATAAAGATAGATTTTATTAATGGCGTTCACAGATTACTGACGAAAGAAGAAACGAGGGAACTGCAGTTGAAAAGAGAACAGGTTTTCATAGAGAGGGAATTACGCAAATTCGAGCAAGACTTGCAAAAGACCCGTCCTAAATTTTGCGGACTGTGCAGCAGAAAGAATATAGCTAGCTCTGACGACGAGAACTTTTGGAGAACATCCAGCAGAGTCAAGGTGAAGCTCGGCGACAAATATATTTAAACATTCAATAAAGATGAATCACTATATTTTCAATGTGCCTGCGAATATATCGTAAGTTTTCAAATATCTAAATTAATTGTATTAACAAGTCTGAAAATTTACAGCGGATTCTCATTAATAAAAGAGGAACAGAACGATTGAGCAAAAGCCGACGGCCGTTCAAAAGAAGGTCAGAAAGCCACTTGCGGAAGTCTCGTCTGCCGAATCGAAAGACAGCAGGCGATGTTCGACAAACGGGATCGAAATCACATCTTTCGGTAACATTAAAGTGACCATCAAGGATAAATCAAGCTGCGAATCGGAAGAGCAACGATTACGTGTCTTGAGATCGTATTTCGAGACTCTACGAGAGAACGCGCGGGATAAGCGTCGTCTCTGCGAAATTGAGAGCCACATCCAGAGCATCTTGTCGCGAAGAAAACTGAAAGCGTACGTTCACCTGTGGAAAACGCATGTGAGGAAGGTGAAAGCGCAGCGAGAACGCGCGGCGGAAAATCCCGACGCGCGGAAGATCGAGATGCTCATCGACACAATCAGCGAGACGCAGAAAGAGTTGAAGTCGAGTCAAAGAGCGGAGTCGAAGGGTCCTCCTCCCTCAAACTCGAGAGACACCGAGACGAAGAAGAAGACTCCTTCCAGGCCGTTCTTCCACGTCGTCGAGTCGCCGGCACAGTGTCGACTGAACGCCCAAAAAGAGATCATTCGCAAGCAGAGGATGAAATTGGCCGAGCAGAGCAAGATCATCGAGGAACTGAAGCTGAAGCAGGTGCAGGAAGAGATAACGAGGTCCGGCGAGGAGACGGTTAACGCGGCCAGGGAGACCCTGACCCATTGCGGCCAGCAGACCAGAAGAACTTTGATTCAACTAATGAGACAAGCAGGCTATAGGTAGTCCTGTAATTATGAGCGTTCTATTTCATTTCAAGACGTAACTCAACCATGAATTCTTTATCTGAAAAAGAACATAATTTCAGGTTAATAAATTTCTAATTCTCGAATAAGATTCTTGAATAAACTCGCCATTGAAAATTTTAATTCGAACAATAATCAGTATAATAATCGCATCTTTTCGAATCACAACTTTCTATTCCACATAAAATATCTCTTTACGTTTATATATAACGTCGTTTGCATCGGACATGGGTATCTATTTGCACGCGAGTGTATTCTGAGCAGCTAAGCTCTTTTATAACGTACGACGATGACGTAAAACATAAAGACGCTGGAAGCTGGTCTTGCGAACCAAATTAAAGTGGACCGTTTATTATATCGCTCGTTTTACGCGCCGCGCCGGTCTTTCTACAGTTTGCGAAGTAGAAAATATTTTAAAGAAGAGAGTCTGTTCAAAGTCCGGCCTTTTGCGTTATAGTAAATTGAATCGCCACGGATTTTTAACGCAAACTTAATTCGGTTCGGCGGGTCCTTAATTACACGTTCCTTTTTAATTAACAGGGACAAATCCCTGATGGCGCCGGTACGGGTGCCGAGTCCTCCAAAATTTCTGGCGAGGATGGAAGCGCGGGCGGAAGCAAGGAGAAACAGAATAAAGCTGCGCGAAGAAGAGCGTCAAAAGAAACTGGAGGACGAGAGGAGGAATGAAGAGGCTGCCAGGAGGGCGGAGGAGCAAGAGCGGAAAAGATTGCAACAAGAGGTCAGATAATATGAGAGGTCAAAGTATATTAATATCGTATTGAGTGTGTACAGTACACTTAGCTCTCACAGCTTTCACCTTGCTAACAAAATTATCTCTTGCGAGGGACGTTTCCAGTAAATGTTACACTGTAATACTCTAGCTTACATTACTGCATACAGTACTCGCTTACTTTGTACTTTACTCTATAACATAATAAAGTATTGCATTTCCTCTAATGCCGCTTATACGCTACATTTAGAAATATATCCCATCACGTTTAATCTAAGATTTTTTTTTCGTCCTCAGGCCTTGCGCGAGGCAAGAAGAATGCGCGAGGAACGGGAGCAGCAACGAGCACGCGAAGTGGAAAGATATAAGAAATTAAATTCCATGGCGGAAGCATTTTATCGCAAATACTTGTTACGACGTTGTATAATCGCGCTCGTCGAAAAGAAGAATAACGATATGAAGAAAGCCGAGGATTACTATAAGCGGTGCTTACTTCAAAAAGTGTTCGTGATGTGGAAGGTGGAGACGGAACGTTTGAATAAAATCAAATCCGAATTAGCTACATCGTGGTACAACAAAAATTTATTGCGGTACGCATTGCGGAAGTGGAAGGAAGCAGTGAAAGAGGAGAAAAGAAAAGACCAAGTAGCTAGAGACTTCTCCGACATGAGATTACAGAACAAATGCTTTAAAGTGTTGAAAATAAAAGCTGTGCAATATAAAGTGGAACAGCTGAAGCGTGAACGTTTAGCTTTAGACCATTACGAAGAGAAGTTGAAAAATAAGTATTTCAATATGTGGAAAAGATATCCAGAAGTACTGCCTACTATCATGGAGAGGAAGCGAATAAGAAACAAGTGGCGGGAAATTGTGCAAGAAATAATCCCAGACTTTGACCCCAGACAAAAAGGTGTAATATTAGAAGACTAGTTTAACAAATTTAGAAATAAACTTAGATTTAATAATGTTGCGACAATCGTTGGCCTCGTATTTGATTGAGGTAAAGAGTAGTCTTATTCCTAAATACACGCAAGATAGAGTAACATCATTCTTTTACACGGAATAAAGGTCGATCCAGACAAATTTGCATAGGTGCATAAGCATATGCGTAAAGAGATGGATTGGTCTATTTCCTTATGCATATGTATATGGACCAATCAATTTTCTTGTTTATGTTTATGCGCTATGCAAGTTTGTTTGGATAGACCTTAAAACGCAAGTCATTACTGTACATACGTATTTAAATTTCTTTTTACTTCAATTTACCTTAGAATGTGTACGTGTATGTTCGTGTGTACTGAATGTAATTTATTATATTATTAGGTATACTTTACTATATTACTCACGTACAATGGCCTTTTTATCACAGTTACAATAAATATACAAATGTTATGTGCAATTATACATTAAGGATGATGAATGTAATAAATTTTGATGCCTCGTGATATGTCGAACATGATTTCATAAGTGTAACATTATGCATGGAAGTAACATATCTATTATACTTTTCATGAGTTATGAATCGTAGATATCAGGATCGTAGATGCATTAAGTAGATGAAGACAGGTTGCAATTGAGCCGATAGTAATTGGCATTCTCAGATTCATCATTTCGAGCGGAACTTATTATTACGGCTTAGCGCTATGACAAATATTTTGGCCTTACCGTTTTCTAGTTTGTCGAATTTGATTTCATTGCAGCCTTCGTACACAGCGTAATACATACACCGTGTGAAGTAAATTCAGTGACCTAGTAGTTTACAAATATCATCCCTAAGTTTTGCAGCAGAACAATCGGGATACATTCTTCAACATTCCATAATCGTACTGATTTTTGGTATCCAATCGTCGCTCGTTCGATGTCGTGCCGTTGTAGAGCAGCCATAGGTGGTAAATGAGATAACAAAAGAGCATTAGACCCACGAGGAGGCTGTACAGAGCGGAGACGAAGCAAAGCGCGATGCTGAAACAATATACACATTATTGCAATATTGATTGGCTCGGAACGTTCGGAACGAACAGTTGGGCGACACATTATCTGTCGAACTTTTATCATATATATCAGAAAGCAAATAAGAGATACAACAATATTTATAGACGCTACGTCTCGCGGACCTGACAATTATCACTATCTTGCGACTATTAAACTTTATAGGTCCCCTGTATCTTTCCAGTTTACTTCATCAAGACTTGTGGTATCAGCGACACCCTTCCCGCTCGTGCTCACGATATACTTGACTTTTCATCCTCTTGTGGAATAATTTCAAGAGCTATATGCACAGCGTGTGTTTCGATATTCTCAATGTTTATCAAGCCGCAATTAGACATGGTAAAAACATGGTAAATACGTACTCCAACTGATGATACACGTCACTGCAGTCGTCCGGTAGGAGTACAGTCCCGATAAGTATAAACGGATGGCAGACGCTGGTCATAGTCAAGTTGGAACCGTATATAAAAGCGATCGCGGAAAAGAATAGACAGCCTAAGTAGGACCTTAAATTGCTGGAACCTATGCAGCAATCCAGCCTGAAAGAAAAAAGCGAGGAGGTGATTAACACAAGACGCTGGAAGTCAAATCATACAGATTGATAATTACATAATCGAGCGTCAAGGAAAAAGGCCAATCCAAGATACCATTTGCAGTGATATTCCCGGTTGAGAATACAAGTCTGGCACAAGCGGCAGTGGTGGGCCTTGGGCGGCGCCCTTCTCCTGCACGTGGCGCATAGCTCGCCGCTGCCCTCGCCGAGCTCGAGGCTCTGCGTGGGGCCGACGGCGCCTCCTTCCTGCACGGTCGCGTCCGCCTTGAGCTTGGTCTTGTAGCCGCACCACATGCCCCCGACCACGCACATCATGAACACGAGATTCTCCTCGGGCAGGATCTCCAGCAGCGGCACGACGCACATCTCGAACACCAGCATCATCATCAGCACGCTCGCGATCGTCCACATGAGGAAGAACTTGGTGCGCAGTAGAAACCTAAGGAAGTTGTGGTGCAGATAGTAGACGAGGACCGGCGTGACCAGGAACACGAGGACCGTGCAGAGGAAGGCCTGGGCGGCGATCACCGCCAGGATCGGCACCACCAGCAACGGCAGCATCGCATCGACGGAGATCTGCTTGGCGCCCGCGCGCCAGCCGCATGGGTTACGCAGCCTCTCCCAGACGGTCATGCTTCGTCGTCGGCGACCTGAGAGAGAGAGAGCGGTGTGGCTCCTCCCCTCACACTGGCATACGCGAGAGGCGTCGGCGCGACGGCCAGCGTTTTCGAGGTTAGGTCGACTCCCCGCGGTCACCGCCGCGCCGTTGACGTTTGAGACGATCGCGACGACCAACGCATTCCTCCTCTCTCCCTCCTGTCGAGAGTCTTGTTTACTAGAATATCTCGCGCGAGAGTCGCGGGTCGCGGCGGCGGCGCTGCGTTCCGGAGCCGCAGCGATGGAGTCGGTGTGTGTTGTTGTCGTCCGGGCGGGTGACAGCTAACTGAGCTAACCACTATAGGCCTGCCAGGCTGCTCGAGTAACGTCGCGTTCCGAGGTACGTCGACGACGGGTCGCCGGCCTCGACGAGTATATACCCCACGGCCGATCCCTGGCGTCGACTTGACCAAGACCTGGCGAATACCTCCCGCACATTGAACACGACCGTGAAGTCCGTGACTACGATTTCCTTAGGAACGAAGATTGTAAACTCCTCGGGGAAAGGGAGCAAACTGCGAGAGACTGCGAGAGACCGCGGTTGAGAAAACAAGCTTACTGATCGAATTTTACACGTAGGTTTAATCATGTCCTTCCCACGTTTCTTATATTCGTATCCATATACCCTTCGGAGCGTGAAACTAAAAAGAAATAAAAGATGCACAAGGTGAATCGACAAGCTGAACGGAGTGGCTTCCGTAATCATCTGTAACGCATGGAGAATGGAACTCGCTAGACAGAATCGCCGCAGCTCGTTTGCCTCATGCAGCTTTCTCTTTTCTGATACTCGCTGTACTTGGAGTAAGATGCTCATACTGCCTCAAATCATACATTGACGTTTTAGGAATAAACACAAGAATGCAGTTAAATATTAAAGGGTGAAATTTTGAACCAATATATATTTTATGTTAAATAACATTTTGTCATTTTTAACTATTTTATAATGCATATCGTAATTTATTATTTTAATATAAAACAGTATTATCTTAACTCCATTAATTTAGTTAAATTAACATTTACTACGTTTAAGCGAGCGTTAAAAAACTGGTGTACGTTTAGGTTTTAGAAATCTAGAAAGATTGTCTAGAGGAGTGAAACGAAGATTCGAGTGAATGAAATACGATTAAAATGAATTGTGAGAGAGAATAAGTCTAGAAACGAGGACTCGCTCGACGTCGCACGAATGAGAGACGAATGGCGGGAACGTGATTCAAATTGAAAATGTGTTGGGCCGATGGAAACAATGGACATGAAAGTGAAAAGAAAATGTAGCTAAACGGGACAAGCATAAAACATACTCGTGTGGATACTGTGAACAGTATATAGTTTTGTGTGAGGTTGATGTATGTTTAGGCTCGGAAAGATAGACCGGGAGGATGAAACAAAACGAACGAAACGCGATTGGGAAACGAGCGGATTTCTAAATCTCGGCCAACACCGCGCAAACGAGGAACGGATGGCGGGGAACGTGAAAAAGAGAAGAGAGCGCGAGGAAATGGATGCTCTTAATTGTCAATTTTACGAGACGAGAGTAGCGAAGGTCAGCTGTTATCGTTATCGTCGTCGGCGGCGATGCCGCTATTTATCGACGTCGCGCGCTGATCACGAAAAGTCCGCGAGGCGATAAAGTAATTATAGAACGCGAAAAGAAAAAGAAGCAATAAGGCTCGCGTCGGTTATTTGTCGCTTACTAAAACCATATGTCGGGATTGGTGCGATCTGAATTAACGAGCTAATGTCGAACGTCGCGAATGCGTGAAAGAAATCTCGCGAAAGAATTCATTCGCAATAATGGAGAGTTTATTTGGCGTAAGATTTTATATTTTCAGTCGGAGATCGAATCCACAAAAATTACACCGTTTTTTTAAGTAGAATTGTGAAAGCTACATATTAATATATATATATATATATATATATATATACACACACACACATATATATATATATATATATGTATATGTATATATTATTTCGCCATTTCTAGATCCCTATAAAAACGGTCAAGAGTCGACGATCTTCTTTGCATGAGAGGAACGTCTTGTCGATTTATCGTTTTACTTCACTCGGAGAAGGACATTGAAAAATTACTCACATCTTTAACACATTATTATCGCACTGCTGAGGGCGAGGGGCTAATTAAAGCACGACGGAGCGTAGAACTTCATTAAGATAATCGTTCACCATAAAACAACCAGCCGACCGCGCGAGTTTGTTCAAAGATTGATCGACAATCGTGCCACATGCGGCTGTTGTCCACTGAACTGTTCTCAATTGTTTGCCGGTTATCTTATTGCCGTGTTTACTGATTGAATTGTTGGGGATTGTTCAATATCGTGGGTGGGAGAATGCGATATTTTGCACTGTGTCTGAATAACGCCTAACATCAGTCGTTATCTATATTAGCTATATGGGAAAACGTCGCCGCGATAATACCAGGAGCGTATCCATAAAATTATTATGTTCTGGATAATTAAAAAATCGTTAAATTACACAATTATAAATTAGCGATTTGTCCCTTTTTCCGATGATCCCGTGAAGCTGAAAAAAAGAAACAGCTCAACAAGATATAACGCTTAATTGATCATATTTATTGATAAAATTAAATCTAGATAACGGAGAAATTAAAGATTAATTATCTCTGATATTTACAATGAATGATTTATGGCAAATGATAATGATTTTTCTTTTTTCTTCCGTTTGGCAATTCCTTCATCAATTATCGAGATGCAACGCGCATTGCCGCTCAGCAGTCGCGACTAAGTTTGTCGCTACGTTTTTTCCGAGATCAATTGCATGTTATCATTTGCATCAGATACATCGCATTCATGCGACACGTTCGTTGATTCCTTTTCCATTTGTCGATAGACTGGCGAGGGGCCGACGCTGCTTGGACCACGATTTTTTCGTCGTGGAAGAAAACCGATTGGAGGCGCCGGAGGCTCGACCGTGGATTTCCCCTTCTTTGTTGCGGATAGTTAATATCCAACGTTCACCCCCAGCTGAAGACTCGAGCCGGAGACACGAACTAACGAGCAAGGAGGAGTGTACTCTCGTTCATCGGCGTGCGCGGATAGACATCGTGTTCGACTTGCTCGTACGAACGTAATTTAACGCTAATTTTTATTAAGTAAGCCTGAGCTTTCTATATCTCCAATGTAATGATAAAAATTTTGTAAAGTGTCATCGAATAAGCGGTTCAAATCGTATACAAATCGAATTTTCTTTCTGACAAATAGTAGTTAACAGTGGAAATCAGGAGATCGAGATCTTTGGAAACTAAACTTTTTAGATTAATAAACTACAAAACTATGAATTTGAATCTCCTTCAACATTTTCTCTGAGGAAAAATATTGACTTTGCTTTTGAATCATATCAAAAGGATCGTCAACATTGGACCTGTTTATTTTGAGACATTTTGCATACAATGGATAGAATTATAAACTGAAAAAGGACTTCAAATTATTTATCATTTTACTGGTATCGGAAATATTATAAAATCATACAATTAGAATTTGATTCTTCGATTAATTTTGTGATCCAAGATTTTATTTGCGAAATGCAAGCAATTTAATTTTTCTTTCTTTAAGGACGTTCTCTCGTCCTTATACTAGAGAAAATTGATTTTCTTAGAATCTTGTTGAAACTGTGAATATACGTTAATTTTTAGGTGTGCTTTATGCGTGGTATAAATTTCAGTACCTCTTCCGGTATAAAAAATCAAGATACTGAGCCTCAAAGTTACAACTTTTACTAATGAAAAGGTTTTCCAGGCCAAACGGTAAGAGATACGAGGTTGGCCAAGAGGACTAAAGTTGCTCCTCTCGTCGAGTTCTATAAGGAAAAAATGCCAAAACTAAAAAAAATTAAATTAAAAACTTTTTTTTTAAACTTTGAGGCTCAGTATTTTTATTTTTTATACCGGAAGAGGTACTGAAATTTATATCACGCATAAAGCAAACTAAATTAACATATATTCACAGTTTCAAGAAAATCCTAAGAAAATCGATCTTCTCTAGTATAAGGACGAGAAAACGTCCTTAACGTACTTATTTGTATATCCTAAGATATCATATAGTATAGTATTTATTAATGCTTCACCTTCTGGTGCTTACACAGCAGTTTAGCCTGCCAGATTTTACACAACTATACATTTGTCAAATCCTGTTTCCGCTTTTTATTTTACATTTCGCTGTTACGATCCTGCTTATAAACTACTTAAACAATGCAAACTTATATTTTGAATTTTACATTTGAACTATTTACTCTTTTCTTTCTCCATTTTTAATCTTATCTCTTTCAAACCTTTCATCCATCCATACCCTGCTCCATCGTCACTCAGCATATCAGTCATTCTTCCTTTCCAACTCTTCACTTTTTCACATTTCGTACTTACATGTCGCATATCTCCGTTTTCTTTCCCGCATAGTCTACCTTTTCTCCATTCCTCATTTATCCAATACATATTCCCTTTTGTCTCATTTCCACACCTCATTCTCGCTATTAGGCTTGTCTTTTCCTTCTCTTTTCTGACCCCATCTTTGATATATCTAGGCAGCCATTCTATTTTGACATTTTTATAATCCTTACACGCTTTTGAGTTTTCAATTTTTTCCGCTCTCTCTCCTGCATATCTACTTCTCTGTCTCTCTTGACACCATGCAACCAATACCTTCATCTCCTATCCTTATCAGTTCTTCCTCGCTCATGCCGCATCTCTGTATGTACTCTCTTCTCACTTTACTTTCTGTCGATTAATTTTGTATATCTTCTCTGCTTTCTTCCTTCTTTCTTTCCTTCCAGCATTTTCTTAGAATTACATTTCCGTTATCATTTCTCATTTTCTCTTCATATTTTGCCGCTCTGCATCCCGCTACAATTTTTATCTTCGCTTTTTTCATTTCTTCTCTCACCACATACCCCGGGGTAGATCTTTGTAAACCTAGAATCTACCTTATGTATATCTCTCTTGCACTACCTCCTTCCTTTCTCTGTATCCCCATATCTCTACTCCATACAACATTATTGGTTTTATAATTCTATCGAACAATTTCATTCTCCATATTATATCCGCGTTAAACTTTTCTTTCTCCATTACTCCATATCCATGCCATCGCAATTTTTCCTTTCCCTATAAGATATCATATAATATTTTTAATTATTTGATATAATGAACTGTTTGTTGCTGACCATTGCAAATAAAATCAATGTCTCCGAATCATTATATTAAGTCGCTGAACAAGGTCGTGTAAGCGCGTTATAGTATATCAAAGATAGCAGGATGTACCCAAGAATCGTAATCGATACTCTGCAGTATTAATTTTCAAACATCATATTTTTATCATCATATTTTAACGAGATATTTAAGATCAGTTTCTCAATCCCTAGACTTGAATGGCGAACGAACGAACAGTGATCAGAGGGAAGCTTATCGCTCTAGAAGCGAAGGCGCATGGATTTTAATTTTCTACGACTTTGACAAGTCGAATCCTGCCTATAATTGAAACGATAATAGCCTGGTCGTCGCGTCGTATTTTTCAACGGGTGGTGTAAGAATTGAGGAGAAGGGTTTATACCAGAGAGGGACGACTTTGCGTTCTCTCGCTCGTTCTGAGATTTATGAGCGGATTGTCACATGCTCCGTGAAGGCGATAACGAGGCACTGTCGTAAGCGGCACGAGAGCAAGTCGACAGATAAGAATTGCCAGTAGCGGTAGATCAGATCCTGCCATCGCGGTTGTAGCGGCGATTTCTCCGTGCGGCTCGTGTTTCCGTGGGATCGGCAGTAGTGGTGATGGTTTATCGATAGTGCCGTGATAGAGGCGACAGCGGCAGTAGCGACGGCAGTGATCGTTATCGAGGAGTTTTATAAATCTGGGGTTACCGCTTTCCGATCGTTTCGTGAAGGTTCCGTGAAACTTCCAATCTTCCCCGCGGAAGATTGCAAACTGGTGGTCAATCGCAAATACGTGGGGATGTTATGTAAGCCATGTATTCGCGTTCGGTAAACACATTCGACACTCCCGGGTCGGGATCGGATTTGCAATACGCTACAATGTTGCACAGTCGCGACGATCTGAATACGATTGAATAAAGTCGAATAAAAATATCAACTATATACTTTATTGAAACAAATTGCGGTCCATTGATTCGTTTTCGCAAAGCGTTTAAATTCAGGTGTCATTGAAACACCGGTCTTTTTTGTATATTATGTACATATAATGTATTCCTTGATCATGTATTGAAAATGTGAAACAAATTCTAATTGTCAGCGTACAGAGTATACCACCGGGTTCACACACAGTTTCCGACTTTTAAGTGACGTACGAGACGGGAGACATATCGATCATGTATTTCAACACGTGTTGGTTTATTCAGCGCGACGTGAGGAATCCCGGTCTTTCAGGTGATCAAGTTACTTGGTCGAAGGATGCACGTCAAAGGCAGCACGAGGACAATCTGTGCGGATGGTTGAGTTTCGACGAGGTGGCGAGTTACGAGGAAGATGCGCGGTTGAAAACCGAGGAGCCAGAGGAGGAGGACGAGAAGGAGCGTGACGAACGGGGTTCAGGGATGTCTACGGTATCGATTAATAAACTACAAGTTCTATGGGACCACTTTATCCACGCCGAACCCCAGAGTTACGAGGTATTAGCACAGTTTTCGGGAACAATGCTTTCTCTTGATTTTCGAAATTCTACTTATTTTTCTCTTTTTTAAAAGCTTTTGTGAATTTTTGTCCTTTAATTTTAACAAGATTCGACCATAATAAGCCTATTATGGTAAGGAATCTTTTTCCTATGCGTTGTACATCGATACAACGCGTAGCTTGGGAATAAATTATTGTTGTCAAGTTCAACAACATTTAATTGTAGCCTCGAAGCCTATTGCATTGTAATTGGATTGTTTCCGCGACCGAAGATACCGCATTGTAGCGGCTTACGAAAGAAACGGATGCCTTACAAGTTATTTGCGCCTTGCTCGTCAATACTTCGTGGAGGGCGTCGAAATAATACATTTTTCGGCTGTACAATCTTTTCAATCTTTTCAACTGATCGAAAAACCGCATTATTTAATGTCTCTCTTGTATAATAATAGAATTAAAAAAAAAAAACAGATATAATTAGATACAATTATGTGAAATGCACTAACAAAATGTGACACATGTATCTATTTTTAAATTATAATTTGTAGCAATTATGAGATTTCGATTGTGTAATTTTCTCTGAACGACATATTTTCATTGCGGACGGTTATTTCCATCGTGAATCACGCGTGTACGTGCCCGATCGCATGTCTGCATATTACTACAGTAAACAGACTTCGTCATACGCATGCATTAAAAGACCGTTAGACAACAATCCCTATTTCTGTCGGTGAAGAATAGCTAAAATTCGGAATGCTCCAGTTTCATATCTATATGGCTTTTTTTTATTAAATTGTGAATATCAGAAACAGCGGTCCGCAAGTATGTCATTTTGCAATATGCTTAATCGTTATGTTTTTCATTTTATGCTCGCTAAAATGTTGATTGCTATATCGCGCAGAGACGCGAGCCAAAATTATCTTTGTCAATTTTGGCAAGTAAATGAACAAAATGTCTGTATTTCTTTTTATCTCGAGCACAGTCATTTATTCACTAATTTTCTCTTTGAAGTAATATTTTAACATGGCTTTTTCTTACGAATATCGTATCGTATCTTCTGAATTGCCGAATTAGTATTAATTATTGTACGAGTTCTACATAACTGGTTTTGCAAATATATTCTTTTTTTTTACGAAAGATATTTGCTCGTTTCATACAAATTCTGTTGATAAATACTCCGACAAACATTGATATCACAATGATTGTTTCAGAAATCTTCGTGGCTTGATATATTTCTGGCGGAATTGCTCGCGCAAATTAAAGAAGGCAAAGACGTAAAAGATGTTCTGTCTTGTTGGTGAGAATATCATATTATTATATTAATACCTACATTTAATATTATTATTATCTTATGTGCGAATCCTGCGCAATATTTCCCGTAGAGTTGACGTGAGACTTTCTAGGAAACGTATTCGATTACGCGTTTATTTTTATGACTCACTGTCTTTACCTCAACCGCAATGTAAAAATTCGATCGCACTTCTGCGGTTGCAATTGAGAATTTTTATTATAGCTAGAAGCTGACTTTCGATCTGGTAGCTCGTTTAATTTTTTTCTGCCAGTCACGCTTGTTAATTGTATTTATTTATTTAAATGTTTTAAATGTTATTTATTTAAATGTTTAAACCTGATTAAACTTACTAGCGTGTTGATTACAATATTCACACATACATAGTATAAAAAATCATTGACCTGCTATTGTGTATTCTGTTGTGAATCACTTTCTGATAAGCGCTAAGTTTTCCTTTCTTTATTGTTCAATGTAAAAGGCGGTATCACATGAGCTACTAGAAATAACAAATGTATACGTAACTGTCGTATCTCATTGATAACTCACATCTGATAACTCAATTATTGAATGAGATAGTAAAAAAAATAGGTACACATGAAGCACACATCCGTTTGTTTCAGTTCGGTTGGCGTTGGCGGTGTGTCGACCCTCGTGGCCTGCGAATTGCTTTCGGATGTGCACGAGTTGTGCGGAAACGACGGCGGCGAGCTAATCGGTCTGCGGAAGTATCTGGTCCAGGATCGCGGCTGGCGTTACCTGGCGGTGCTGCATCTACTAGGTGTACGTGGTCTGTCTTGCGGTCGCGAACTGGTCACGCTGCTGGTTGCTCTCTATCAAGTCGCGTTTCAAGAAGGGACCGACTCGCCGAAGGCCAACTTGACCGCCGCGACGCAAAAGTCTAACGGCGAGTCCGCCGTCGTCGAGTCATCGATACGCTAACCAGTATATGAGATTTCACTGTAACGACGATACCGTCGATACGGTGAATATCGTGCTGCACGCAAAACGCAAGAGTGCTAAAAGTTCTGGCCGCAGGCGTTTCTCTCATGAGGGCGATATATCTTCGCGCAGGAGATTCGCTCGCCGGCACTGCGTCGGTGCTGCGAAGACCCAACAATTCGCCAGTCACAAACCGAAGAAACCGTCGTCGATTCTGGAAGCGCGACGCAATACACCGGAGGGTGAGACGAGCAGCGAGTTCGAGCCATTGACGGATGGCATCGATCCAGCGCGTTCTCTCACGCTGAAGATTCGCTTGAATCCGATGGACTTCGAATATTTCACGTCGATCGTTAGGAGCGACGAAGAGCAGAAGTGGCGGGCTGAATTGTACGAGCTGCCGCCTCGTCCCGTAAGGAAAACACCGCGCGACTATATCGACGAAAGGATCCGCGATGTGTTGGACGCCGATATAAGTAACTTCGAGATCAGTTTGCTCATTATACAACTGCTGCAAGGCTTGCGCGACTACGACACACCCGCTGAGCAAACGCCAGCCGTGCAGGTTTTAAAATTCGCTCTGGACACGCTCTGGTCGCTGCAGTTCGGCATAGACGGCAGCAGTTTGAACGGGACGGAAAGCGCGACACTGAAGGCAGCGGCCGCCAGGCTGATGTTGACGGCTCTGGAACGTGCCTTGAGGGCCGACGAACCTACCACGGCGGTGATTCACAATGGCCTGCTGCCGATGACTCTGAGATTGCTGGAGAATGCCTGCAGCAAGCCGGTGAACGTGCTGGAGCCGGAGGAAGGTTCGCTACTGCAGGAATTCATCTTCGCTACCATCTACGGGATCGTCACATTTCTTTATTGTTTGTTGCACCAGCGTAGCAGCAACGTCGACAAGCTCTCGGATTTCCTCGAATTATTTCGACTCTTCGTCGAGAGTCAAGACGGCAGGCTCGTCGAAAGAACGATATTCGCGATCGTCGGTCTGCCCAGTGTCGATCCAGCGAAGTCGATAGCACGGGCCAAAAAGATAATCGATATAATAGGCGCGCTGACTAGCGGATTGAAGCGCGTTCGCCGTGATCTGTCGCATGCCACGCAGTGCCACAGAATGAAACACAAATCCTGCATCGATCACGTTCAGAGTCATCATCATTCGGACGTGCTCGGAGCACCGTACGCCCAACCAATTGTCAGTGTGGCCGATAAACAAGTGTGCTGCATTTCCTCATTATTCGCGACACTCACGAGTTTACTGAAAGAATCTCATCTATTCGCGAGCGAGTTGCAGGTGAGACTGATCGGGATAATTACCGCCGCGGGTACGTGTTGTTGCTTCCCGCCGAGGACCCTCGTCTCGAGCGTTATCGCCTGTCTCAGAAAACGCGACCCCTCGACGTATACGCCAGCCGTGGCTTTCCTGGAGCGTACTCTTTTCAGAGAATTGGGCGCTTGCTCGACGACGGATACATGCAACACCTGTGATAAACCGACAAATTACTCATGGGACTTTTTGGAGTTGTACATTGACTTGCTGTGCCCCGACGATCCGAAACTCTGTTACGTAGTCATGGCGCATCTGCTGAAGGTCACACCTGGCTCTCGGTTTCACGTCAGAGAGGAGCTTCTCTTCAAAGTCTTCTATCCGACTTTCCTGCGTGCCAAAGCGCGTTACGTGACCGACAAGGGCAACGCAACGGCGAGGTTCCTTTTGCAATCCTGCATGTCCGTTATATCGTGTTTAATCGTGAACCTGAGGATGTGCGAGAAATTTATGGAGATAAACGGACTGCACGAGATACTGTCTCTAATAGCGGACGCGGCGTTCACTAGGAGCGTTTACGCTCTTCTGGAAGTCACCGCGACCGTAGAGATCTGGAGGATTTGTAAGGAGCTCAATAATACGGAAAGTATTGAGGCGCCGGCGACGAAGTTCCTCTTTGAAACCCTCGACAGAGAGACGAACGGATTGTTCATCGGTTTACAGCGTCTCGAGGAACTGAGAGTGGGTGAGAAAGCGGACCAGCAAGGCGAGAAGGATGTACGTGATACGCATTCTGACAATCAAGAAGCTGAATTATCTGCTCTAAAAGATTTGAGAACGGAGATCGCTGAGACGGTTGAAGATGTCGATGATACTCTAGCGCAACTGCCTGAAAATGATATTCACCGCGAACAATTAGAGAATAAGACTGATGCGACAGATACTGCAACGATCTCGAATTCGTTTGAGAAATTTCACCCTCTTATCGAGGAGGTTACCGAAGTGTGCGACGACGAGGACGCGTCGTACGACAAATTTAGCCTGCATCAGGCTAGCGCGGCTTGGAGGGCTGCCGCAGGAGTAGCGCTGTGCAGCCCGAAATTCCGCGCTGAACTATCAGCGCATTCAGTATCCGAAAAATCGTTGCATTTGTTCAAGTTGTTAACTGTGGGCATTGCCACGGATAGTATTGAAGGTATAGTTGCGACATGTGGAATGATAATACCTGAAAAATTATTGTTAAGAAATTATTAATGAATCGTATCGTATTTCTTTTTTTCTTCAGATAAATCGGCGCATAAGCTCTTCGAGGCTCTGATTACGTGTTGTCTGATATCTCCGTTGGGTAAGTGTATTCATGTTACGAATGCGATTAATAAAGAGCGTAACAGACACACACGTCGGTTACGTACGTATATATATGTATATCAGTCGCTCGTGCAGCTGCGGCGTTATAATCCGAAGATGTTTCGCGCGTTTACTCGTCAGAAAAACAGTTCGAAGAACGTAGGCGGATAGTAAACGTCATTCTTGAAATCACTTGACCGGTTATCTTATTACACGTGGAATTATATTTGATACTTGCTTTAATGAACTATTATTCCGTTGCAATTGTTGATTTTGTATAACGACAAACACATTCTGCGGTGCAGATGATTGTGACATTGTCATGGAGTTAGGAAAGACACTGATGAATACCGGGATAACGCTTGGCCGTGGAATAGCTGTGATAGTGGACGCGGTCTTGAAGGTCTCTATGCTGAAGCCAGCGCAAGAAAACAGCATACAGCAACAACCGCGTCCCAGAGTACGTGCTGATAATGTTTTAAATCTCAACATCAGTTATTAAAAGTCCAGAACCTCGAATATTTATTAATGGAATTATTTTATTACAGCTACCAACCGTGTCGTTGGAAACTCTACCGGATTACGGTGCGGAAGATAGCAGTACCGGCGAATATGTAACCGCTGACGATGGATATGAAGCGGATATCGAAGTGCCTGGAAAAAATACCAGCAACAGCGTCTCTAAGAAAAGCAGCAGCCCACTTGGACCTGTGATAGAACCGAGAGGTCACGCCAATGCGCATCCTGCTCTATGTTCCTTGGCGATAGATCTTTTAATTCATTTCAGTGAACAGTGAGTTCTGAACACTTTTGCGAATATATATGTTAATGTATTACATTATTTTTACTTTATGAAATTCATTTTCACAGAGGTTTAGATTTAGAGAGAGAATCAATAATAACTGGTGGATTGCGAAGGGTCACTCTTACTTGTCGAGAAAGTGCCTCAAGTTGTGCTGCCCTCGCGGCCTCAGGAACTATTATGAAGATATTGAATGGTTTTAAAAACGTATTTACAGATAACGATCCGCGATATCGAGGTAGTTTTAGCACGTGGAAGGTATATGTATTCACAAAATATTAGCACACTGTACAGTGAATTTTTACAGACTTGCAGCATGCGGCACTGGAAGTTTTCACATTATTGGCGACGCAATCAATCTCACCGACGGAGTTAGTCGCATATCTATCGTTTTTCAAAGTGAAGAAACCGCTGTTGTTGCTCTTGCTGGAGCCATTATATCACTTGGTATTGGCCGCACGACCTCAGCCAAATTTCATCCTGTCGTTCCCCGTGCAATACGACACGAAAGCGTCGCTGAAGATCCAGACGGAAGAACACAAGAATCTAGAGAAAGCCGAGAACCTCGTGAACAATTTTAGAAAAAAGCATCTTGCTACGGGAATTTGCAGTCCATGGTCCGTACATGCAACGTGCTTGCCCGTCGGGCCGGAACTTGCTTGGTCGGTGTGGTTGCACGGTTGCTCCGCTTCCATGTGGTTAAGGGTAGAAAGGGGGCTATCGGTCGGCGGGCGTGCGACTGCTCACAGCACTTCCCCGTTGCTTGATTCGGACAGCGAGAGTCTATCAGACTGGGGTATTCTTTCTGATGACTGGAGTCGGGATGGTTAGTAGAGAAAGAAAACAATTATTAATCAACAATTATGTTTATTGGCCATAATTGCACATTTACGTTATTACGTTACGTGATAAAAGTTTTATTTTATCGGTAACAATAAATTCGTTATTTCTTATTCGGACGTATTCATAAAATTTTCACGAAAAGAACAAATATTGATCTCTGATCCTTCTTCTAGTCGTAGAAGGTTCTGTGTCGCCACCCATGCCAACATCGATAATACATTTGATGTCCATCGGGTTTGAGTCGCTGGTTTTGGAAACTTGGCTCGAACTCAGATCAGGTATATATTTTTAAAATTCGCTAATAATCAATAAAGCTCGAAAGCTTGCGTTGACATTGATTTAATAATTTCCAGATAAATTAATCTTACGACTTACTCGACCGGATGATAAGACAAACCGAACGATCTCCGAAACTTCGGTAAACGGCATGCTTCCTTCGGGATGCTGGCACCACTTGACTTTAAACATTAAAGACACTGTCTTGAATAAGCGCAGTGCTGTGGTTGAAGTTACGCTTTGGGTGGACGGTTGGAAAGAAGTCAATGCTCAATTACCGTTTGACGGTTTACTAGTGAGAAAGCCTGGTACTACGTGTATTTTGTTAGGTCAAATTGGGTCAAGCAGTATTGGCGCATGGTACCTTGGGAATTTAATGATTTTTAGGTATTTTATTTTGTTATTCAGCATCCAAGTAAAATTCATATATATAACAGAATCATTTATATTTATTTAACTGTTACTCGCAGATGTCCAGTGTTTACGAAAGAGCGTGCATTGCATCTGGCAGGTCTCGGACCAAACTACACCAACTTGGCAGATTGTATTTTAAATACAATGAAACCTGATTTTGCGCCTCTTATTGCATCCGGCGCATTGAATGGCGTTCGTGAAGTGAGATACGGTTAGCAATGTATTATGATTAATAGATGTGTATAACTGTACACTAAACAGCCTAATATTGTATCTATACAAAACTTGAGACTTTAACATTTACTTTTGCGCATTGTAGAAGGAGGTAAATTTGATTTAAGCCGGCGAAAATCTTATGGTGGTACCTATCTGAGGCACGCCGTCGAGACGGTAGTATCAGAATCGAAAATCGATTGGGATATCGTTATGGACGCGACGAACTCGCATCTTAGTGAGCTGCAAGATAATTTGCTTCTCAATTATGAGGCTCAAAATCCTAACGTCGTACATTTGTATCCTCAAGCTATTGCTAATCCTGCTGGTAAGTTATACTCATCACTATTATCATCACTGATATGTTTCTGACTGTGCAGTTCATAATGTTATATGAATTATCATGTATTTTATTTAATTTTAATTTTATTTAATTTTTATTTAATTTAACTTTTTATTTTATTTCTATGTTATTTGGATTTTATTTAATTTTTTGATTTAATTTATTTTTATTTATTTTTATTTATGTATTATTATTGTCATTATCTTTATAGTTGTTGTGAGAAGTATCTTTCCGGGCCAACCAGGTTTTAGAGTCGTTTCGGTCCCAGAGCATAGAGTATCGCAGCAACCGCCTTTATCGATACCTCCGATTGTATCTACTCGTTTAGAGAGCCAGCAATACCGAGGTCTTGTACCTGCGGCGATTTTAGTGGGCGGTGTACCGGTATTTTTATATCTTTTTGCGAGAGTAAGCACTTTTTTTATAGATACTTTATATTTACATAAAAATTAATTAAGAAAGAAATAATAAAAGCGTCTGCATATCCTTTTTAAACATTAGTGAATCCTTGCAGGTGGTCGAATTAAACTCCACCGAGGAAGAACAAGCTCTGGCTCTGTCTATAGTCCTGCATCTTGTCCGTAGTGATTCAGAACTCCTGAACCAATATCGATCGGACGGCGGAACGTCACTGATTCTGCGTGTTCTAGAATCGTCTAGATGTCATGCAGGTAGACACATCTTAAAGGCGATACTGGATGCGGCATGCGATAGCTCGATCATTATCAAAGATATCGGCAGCGGTAACCATTCAATCTCACAGAATTGCGAAGCCGTTATCACAGACCCGGGGCTGATCAAAGGCGCTCTTACCGCATGGAGAGCGTGGGTTAAATACGATACGTTAAATTTACTGTTGCAAGCGTTACTACTTTTATTGCGAGATCAACATTCACATCGTGAATTCAACGCATCGCAGTTAAACAGGATCGGTATCGTGGATACGATTCTTACCTTGTGTAAGGTAAATAAAAAAATAATTCGTACATTAAAGAACACACATCTGCACACAATAAAATATACATTAATACGCGATTTACATATTCTATAGTAATATCTCTGTTTTTCGTAGGAACACTTCATGTACGAAATGCATGAAGAAGAGAATACCACATTGGACTCGAATACCGGAATTGCTATTGTAGAATTGATGCGCGCTTTAATGGGTGCACCGCCCTGAATTTGCTCACTTGGTCGCCATCACTGATTACCTGGTCCTCGTTCATCAAGCCTCAGAGACTTATGTCACTCATTCGCGACATAATATCTATTTTATGTTGCCACAACTCAAGGAGAAGAATTCGAAAAGTAACGATATTGTCATTTCTGATGACTCGATAGGCATGGTGGAGAATAGCAAACTAAACAAGGCATTGACAAATGAACAGGTGTGATTTTTACAGGATAAAATTTCTTTGGTTGTGAAAATTACACGAATATTATATTTAATCGTTAATTTTTCCAGATTCAAAAAACGCGAAGTCCTAAAAAGAAGGACCGTAAAAATGTGCTGTCATCGGATAATACTAGTGCCGGAGAAGATTCCGGGATTGCAGGTAGTGATGGATCCAATCCTCAAAGCAATGTATGTATAATGAGAAATGTAAAATCTGTATACCTCATAGTTTTACGTATCACTTACTCGAATCATGCATCGTGTATTATTTAGGAAAGGCAATCAACATACGCGGATGAAAGAAGAGCCTGTCAGGGTTTAGTCTGCGAGGGGCTGTTACTGTTACTGAGAGATGCTGTAAGAGTGTTACCAGACTGTCAAGTTGGATTAGTACTGAAGCACGTTTTAAGAGCTGAACTGCTATTAGTTCTAGCCAATGATCCCGATAATCGCGTACGCACAGCATTGATCAAGGTAAATAATTTCTTAGTGCAACATATATCGTATAAACTTCCATCGAGACACGGAGCGAATAAAATGTTTCATCAGTATCTTGTGATATCTTACAGGTGATACAAACCTATCTACAACGCGCTAGCGACGAAGAAGTTAATAAATTTATAAAACAAAAGTATTTCATGCATTTAGGAAATCAGATAGCTTTGTATCCCGGAAGCGAATCGTTGATTGTCGCTTTAGAAAACTTAGCTCTACGAGGTCCGACATTGGCGGCGATGCCGCCGTTAATGGCAATGATTGCAAAGGCCGCGGCCTCTGATTCGAGCGTAGCCAGGCCAATTATATCGTTTATCACTGACCTAATAGCAAAGGTAATGGGAATGGAAAATACGGTAGCAACTTTGACGTACGATCATACAAATTAATTTTTATTCCAGAATACGAGTGCACTGAAAGTACTTCTAGAGCAAGGCTTGATCGAGTCATTGGCACAAGCTTTATGCGCAATCGCGCATAAAGGTACCTCGACGTCCCTTCACCGTGACATTCATGTACTGTTCGTAGCAATTGCGACCAAACTTCTAGAATTACCGGGAAATCATCAGATGCAAGCGGTATTAGATCTACACATGATACTCGATTACATGGAACTGTCGGAGAAGTTACGGTGCCGCGCGAGTTTGACTTGCACAGCCATAAGAGACGCCCAAGTTGCGTTATTCGACGGAGAGTTGGACGTGCTCACGACTAAAATGTCGAATCCTTCGGGATTCCGTTTACGTAGTACGGCATCCTACTTGGCTTCGGCATCTTACTTTACTTCAGGTAGTGATTACAGCGCGCCAAAGTTTCCGGTACTTATGTATTTATATACACTCAAAAAAATTCTTTCAGTTCTCACGACGTCCAGCGAGCAGAGCGATCATGGGTCCCGTTCGTCCAGCTACGCGAACTTTCACACGAATTCGCCGCCGGTGCTACGCGAACCTAGTAAAGGAGAATTAAACGATCGTTTTCGTATTATTGTGACACGCGCCGTTGAATTTATCATGGCCGCTGACGCGTCGCCGTCCGCCAACGAATTGCAACTAACGAGAAGACTGTTTTCCGTTCTTCTGCACGGTCTATGCAGTCCGCTGGAGAAGAAAAATCACTGGAGTAACACGTGGTCCGTCAGAACTGCTTTAAGAAAGCATACAGCTAGAATTATGGTGTGGCTGCTGGAACCGCATCAGAGTATCAATACAAGAATATACGCTATTAGATCTCTAATGGAAGAACCAAGAGCTCGTGAAATCTTGTCGTGTATCCTGGAAGTTCACCCACAGGTATTTACATTAATGAAATTAATTTAATAACATTATTAAAGTTAATTAATTAAAATTAATTTATACAATATGTATTCCCATATTACGCATTTTACCTGAAATTATATATATATATATATATATATATATATATATATATCTGTCTATATTGAAGTATGAGCTCCCGAAACGAGTTACTATTGTTATTTCACACTCTTTCATTCACAACTTTTAATTTTCCAATCAACTTCTTATAAAATTGAGGCATACATAAGATAAAAATTGAGATCGAAAGCGGGACTTATCTAAGATCGCTTTTATACAGAGGCAATATATGAAATTATTATCTGTATTATCTGTAAATTATGTCTAGATGGAGCAAAAGTTTACCGTGTTCTTCTGGGACCTATTGCAAAAGCGGGACGAGATGCCAAGTGCCGATGCTAGAGTGTGTGCAGAGTTGAGAGAAGCCCTGCGCGTATGGAACCTCGCCAAAGGGATAGAACAAGCGAGCCCTGAAGTGTGGAACGACGAATTAGCTTTGTTACGTCGAGATTTGCTTCCAGATCAAGATATTTGTATCGACAATTATCCCGCGATTTTAAGGTAGACGCATATGTCATGTTTATTCTGCATCAGCATTTCGTTGACAAGTTAATAAAATGATGTAATTTTACGTTAGAATCAGCAAAAGATTCGATGCGTTGGCGAAACAGCTAATCGAGAGCGCCATGACTATAACGCGTTCGGTTGTGGAGGAACAAAACCGCGAGCGTAAAGTATTGATGGAACAGTTGAAACACACGCGAGCATTAGAGGCTCAGGCGGTGGCCAGATGGAGAGACATAGCTAAGCGACTAACACACGAACGGGCGCCATGGCATTTTCCCGAAAGCTATCCCAGAAATTGGGAATTGGATCCGACTGAAGGCCCTGCGAGAGTCAGAATAAGACTTCAGAGATGTCACTTGAATATTGACAACAGATTCTTTTTGCCTGAATATCAAGACAGAAGAGGTGTGCCTACAAATATTATCATAAATTGTTACGGAAAACATTCAGTTTGTCTTAAGTAGCCAGTTCAGGTTGTCTTAAATAGAATATGTTTTCCTTATTAACATTCACGTACGCAATGCAATTGAATAAATTGAATCAATTCTCCATCCATATTTTAATCTTAAATTTTATGTTTTACAGAGTCTTCCAATATCGAGATGCCATTATCGTACTTATTTACGAGCACTCGTGAAGACGCCAATACTGCGGCTCTGATCGAACGTTTGCACACGACTGAGAAAATACGTAAGATGTCTCAGGCAAAAGTAGTTACACCTAGGGCTGAATTAGCCGGAGAAGTTCTCATTGGCGAGACGTGCGTGTATTTCGTTCCGGACAATCCCGATATGCCGTTACATACGGACGTGAGCAATTCCTTTGTTTTCCATAATTATAATTTTACAATTAACTTCTTAACCATCGTTAATTATAGATAGCATTGGGTGGTTTCGATTTGGCTGTGGCTGGTGGTACTGCTTGGCGTCTCGAGGATATTCGAGAGTTGCACAGAAGAAGGTACCAATTGCAAGAGAGAGCCATCGAAATCTTTCTCATTACCGGCAGAACATACCTGTTGGCGTTCAATTCGTCCAAGGAAAGGGACGAATTTGCGACGGAATTGTCTGCTTGCAACTTACCCAGGCGAATCCCCGGCGATGACTTGGGGGAGGCTCTGGCCTTGTGGAGGAGTGGAGCGCTCACTAATTGGGAATACATAACTTGCTTGAACAAACTGGCAGGCCGTTCGTATAATGACTTAATGCAGTATCCCGTATTCCCGTTTGTTTTGGCGGATTACGTCAGTGAGAAGATCGACTTGAACAATCCGAAAATTTATCGGTAAATAATATGGGAATTATGTCGCATATAAACTCGAATACACTTCTGTAATACACGCGAATACATATTGTGTATTTTACAGGAATTTTAAACGACCGATGGCTGTGCAAGATAAAAAGAATGAGCAACACTATATAAATAATTATAATGTAAGCCATTTAAAGTAATAATCGTTATTATTTGATATTTTGTTGTAGCATTACTAATAACTTTATTTTCATGCAGTATTTGAAACAAACTTTAACAGAAGGATTAAATCTAATTGCCTTAAATCAAGGACCATTCCATTATGGCTCTCATTATAGTAATTCTGGAACTGTATTACACTTTTTGGTACGGCTTCCACCGTTTACTAGCATGTTCCTTTGTTATCAAGGTAGTTACAAAAAAGATTATTCTTTTTACAATGATATTCATCGAAAAGTTGATTATTGTTAAAAATCTGCTTTTACTTACAGATAACAATTTTGATATTCCTGATCGGACATTCCATGCATTAGCTACCACATGGAGATTAACTAGTTGCGATTCAACAACGGACGTGAAGGAATTGATACCAGAATTTTTCTATTTGCCTGAATTTTTATTAAACTTCGAGGGTAAATCCCAGTGCATTGCATTTAATATTGAAAAAATATCGCGCGCATAAAATAATATGTAGATATATAAATAATATATAATAATACATTTTTGCATGTGTTACAGGATTCAACTTTGGTGTTCGACAAAATGGTAACAAAGTTGGAGATGTCGAATTACCGAAGTGGTGCGCCGGCGATGCACGCCTATTTATATTGGCACATAGAGCCGCGCTGGAATCTGATATTGTGAGGGAAGTATTGCCATATTGGATTGACCTCGTCTTTGGATTCAGACAGACAGGAAGACCGGCGATAGAGGCTATAAATGTTTTTCATCCTGCAGTACGTGCTCTTACGTTATCACAGCGTAGCTCTTCGAACGGAGAGATGAATATTAACAGCTCAATTCCTTGTATTTAGACCTATTACGGATTCGACGTGGAGCAGATAACCGATCCCTTAGAACGTCAGGCCTGGGAAACCATGGTACGAACTTATGGTCAAACGCCTGCGCAATTATTCAGGGCTCCCCATCCATTGATACAAAATATCGGCAATATATCGTTAACTAATCAGACGCCGCAGGTTATTGAAGGCATCAATGGTAATTATCTTTCATGCATTTTTCTGCGTGATCGATCAACGATAATACAAAATTATGTATTAAGTCCATTAAATTAAATTAATTAAATGTTGCAACTGTATGATATAATCGCAGGTATAAAATGGGGAAATTATGTGGGCGCGCCCGGCAATGAGCCTGTATTATGTTGGAAACTTAAGCACAAAACTCCGCTAGCTTCTCTGGTTCCTTTAGCAACCGGTGATGTTTTTGGTTTGCCTAATTACACCACGCTTCTCCTTGGCTATACCAAAGAAAAAGGTTAGTGAGTCATATCATGATTATTGCATACCATAACGCTATTTGTGCAACGCTATTTGTACTCGAAGCTTTAAATATAGATATGAATGAAAGCGTTTTATGTTATCAGGCAGCAGCATGTTGAGCGGTATGTCTGTATTGGGTGTCGCATTAGCGTCATGGAGTGGCACCGATGGAATTGCTAGATTGAAATGTAAGAAGGAACAACCGCCAAGGCCTCTAATTAAATCTTCAGGCCTTGATCCCGTAAGCATCTTAACACACATTTCGCAATGAATAATACGCCAGCAAGAATTAAATAATAATAAAAGAAGAAAACAATTTCTTGCATTTGCAGGATTATTAAAACTATTTCTTTTGAGATAGAATATTAAATATATAACGCCCAATTGTTTTTTTTTTTTTTTTTAGATTACGACGTTGGCATCTACTCCTGATTGTGGGCAGCTTTGGATTGGGCATTTATCAGGCCGAATCACAGTGCATGCATATACCGTAGGGACTACGGGTAAAATCGAATTCAGTTCAGCGTCTGCGACGGTACTCCTGGCTCACAGAAGTCGGGTGACAGTGATATGTCTGTCACGGACATTTAGCGTTGCCTGTTCCGGCGATGGCAGCGGTATCATTGCTATTTGGGACTTGAACAGGTACATAAATAAAGCTTACATATTTAAGCATGTGGAGAGATGAAGAATTATATTTGCAATTTATATGAGTCTCACATCTGTATATTTTTATTTTGAAACAGCTTAACGTATGTGAGGTCAATAGTCTGTGACCAAGGTTACGCTGTACATCTCCTGTGTATTAGCGAGACACTCGGGGATGTAGCCGCTACTTATGACATTCCTAGATCAGAGGACAACGCGACCAACAATCAATCCGAATTAACGGTGCACACTGTAAACGCGAGGGCCGTGGGCTCCATTTTATCCAGAAGACGTGTAACGGCACTTTGTTACAGCAACGCGCCGGAGGGTGTTTCTGTCAACGTCATCGCAACTGGTTTAGACAACGGAATAATAAGGTACGATATATATATATATATATATATATATATATATACACATATGCTACTTTATTAAATTTACGAACAATTATTGAACGAAAGACTGTGTTCCTGTATAACGTAGATTATGGAGCAGTTGGGATCTGCAGTTGGTCAGAGAAATTTCGAATAACGTGAGAGGTTGCGGCGCGATAATCGCTGTGGCGTGGCCTCTGGATCAGCATCATTTGTACGCGGTCACGGAAGACTCCACCGTTCTCATTTGGGAGGGATCTAAGCGTCTCAGCAACGGTACTCCGAAATTCGTCAACTTAACGTCATACTAATCTGTAGAATCATTATCCCAGCATACCCCAATTTAAAGACGAAAAATGTGGAACGAACTGGGAAGACAGCTTATATATAAAGAAAGAGAAATAGATTGGGAGCATAAACGCGATATTATTTTATATATTACATTTGTAATGTTTATGTTAATATGTAGCTTTCTCATATCGTTTCTTAATATGATTTATTGAATGTAATTAAGTTTTTTTTTATTCTGCGTTATTATTTAAGAACTAATGTGTTCGTTTCGGCTAATCATATTCATCTTTTTTATCTTTAGTCATAATCATGACACGCATTGGAGGAAAAATGAACAATATACGAAGTATTATTTTTATCGATTCTTCCGATATAATAACTGTATCCGTAATTATATATTCTGCATTATATTTTTATATAAATTTTTATATTGGATCATGTATTCATATAGATTGTATATCTCATTGTTTAATGATATAATTTATACATAAAAATTTTTATAGAGTAACATAATGCAGCAACAACAGACGTGTTTATACAAACTATCATTGTTTTCCAATGTTTGCATTCTTCTTGCTGATATTTCTACGCAAATGCATGTATATATGTATATGTATATCAAATAAATCTTTACTGCATTAAGACACAGTTGCATTTATACAATTTATACAAATTCTCAAGTGCTTACCTTAAATCTCATTTAAGCAAGGCTCAATTATTTCGTACATAGGATAATACTTTGTCGTCCTCCTCGCAATCTGATCTGCGGTATCTCCGCTCGAGTTAACCAGGTAGGGATTCGTGTCGGGATGCAGTAGAAGAAGCTGAAGGGCCGGGGAGTTGTGCGAACTAGCGGAAACCAGATGCAGAGGTGTCTGATCACCCTTGCTTTTTGCATTAATGTCCGCTCCGTTTGCGATTAAGGTCTCGGCGCATTCCGTGTTGTTCCAACAGCACGCAGAGTGCAAAGGTTGCCATTCGTCTTGGGTTTTAGCGTCTATTTTCGCTCCAGCTTCAAGTAGATACTGTTGAGACAGAGACACGATAATATACAAGAACCACTTTAAATAATTTTGTAAATGCTGAGAGAAGGAAATAATGGTCTGCTTCATAAACCTACCTCCACAACTGCCACATTATTGCCGTAACACGCCCTGTGAAGCGGAGTATAGCCGTCCTTATCCGTGCAGTCCAGTAAGAGACGGTCTTTGCTCAGCAATTTCCTAATTCTCGCCAGATTTCCCTCCTCGGCAGCGCTCAGTATCGCCTTTGCATCAGGTTCTGGAGGCACAAAGATACGCTATAAAGGCATATACAGACACGAAATTAATCGTTGAAAAATTCTCGGGGCTTTCGAGTTGCAGACATAAGGGTTTATACGTCCCCGATGAGTTGCGAGATGCAATTAGTTTCCGAATTTGACGCGGTGAGAGAATTCTAACCTTTCGCATTACGTTCCGCCTCCACACCGTCATCGTCGTCCTCCCAGGCGCTCATTTGCATATGCTCGCCACGCGGGCTGCTGAGAATCTTATCGCGTATCGCCTCCAGGTCTTGCAATTCGTCATTCTCCTCGTCCGATGACATGCTCGTCTTGTTTCAAACTCGACACTATCAGCTGTGCGCTGTGCGGTGCGACGACTTCTCTGTCACGCCAGCTGCTTGCAACTGCGCTTGCAACTTGCAACGAAGCTGAGCGCTGAGCACGTGCGAATTGGAGCAAATCCACATTCTATACACAGTCGTATACATACCTGTCAATGATGATCAATGATGATGGCTCTTCACAATTCAGTTTTATAAAATAAATTCCTACTGTAGCTTAACATGTTAATTTCTAAATTAAAAAAAAAAGAAAAAAAAAAGAAATGCCAACAGTACGCGGTGTTCCCAAACGGTCACCCATTTAAGTACTGACCGCGCTCAACGTTGCTTGACTTTAGGCCCGGTTTCACCAACGTGATTTAATCTAATCGGTCGATTAAACTCACTCTTCATCTCTTTCCAACTGTTCCCCTAGAAAGAGACGAAGAGTGAGTTTAATCGACCGATTAGATTAAATCACGTTGGTGAAACCGGGCCTTAAGTGATCGGACGAGAATTTGTACGTTAAAACGTTTTTTTTTTTTTTTTTTTTTTTTTTAAATCTGTTTATTGCACACCATATAAACTGTCGGGATTACATATCTTTCCAATAAACACGAAATATTCGTTATGAACTAGGATACAATCAGTCTGGCCCAGCTTGGGCTCTCGCAATCGAATACATATTAGTCTTTGGTAGTAGAAAAAGAACGATATCTTATTATGTTGCAGTCTAGTGTGTTCCGTAACTCAATTTAAAAGTTTGCTAGAAAAAGGTGATTAAAAAACTAGCTATTTTATATTAGATGCACGTTAAAACGTGATTTGACCGTTGGCGATAGTGCCTTTCTTACAAAGGAATGACACACTTCTTCATCAATTTTCATATTACATTTGTTATATTTTTTAATATGTAGGTATGTAAATCTGCGGATATCCAACATTCAGATTTTTAAGAATAATTAACGGATTCCTACTGTAGTTTCTTTAATATATTATAGCTATTATAAATTGAATTTATTGTATGTTTCCAGATTCAGGATCGAATATTTCATTAAAATTTTATAATTATTTATCAAGTGTAATAACGTCTGTTTTTTTTTAGAACCTAATGCAGAAACAACGATTTGAGCGTTTCCGAGTAGAAAAATCTAGAAAGAATAAAGAAATTATATATTAAAGGAATAAACTCTCATTATATCGATGCATGATATTTTACAGAACACCATTTAAATGACGTTTAATACGTAACATTTGAAAAGAGACAATCTCGAGCGTCGGATTGTCAGAAATGTCGAGGTCTTCATAAGCTATTATGTATAAGTAAGCAAAATGGATTGCTTAAAGTTAATGGAAACTCTTGATATATTCGGCTGCGCCGGTATTTGCATAAGTACCGAAAGCTCGCAGATGCTGCAGAATTCGCTGCTCATTTTGCAGACGGAAAATCACTTTCGAAAATGTTACTATTGGGGCAGGATCAACGGGATACAAAACGACTATCACGTCGCGTACGGTTTCGAAAAGGATTGCATGAACGGTCAGGTATATTATTACAGGTAAGGAATTTCTCGAATTTTTCGCGAATTGAAGCTTCTTTGAAAAAAGATATACTGTTGAGATAAAGACAAGTTTATAATAGATACATAAAACTTGTCCGTACAATTGTTTTAAATACATTGATAAGAAAAAATATTTGTTTATTAATTTGGTTAAAAATTGTTAATATTACAAAGCCAATCTCCAGATTTCAGAAGAAAAAATTAATTACTGAATTTCTATACGTTTGTTTTAATGCTAGTTTTAGGCAAATAAAAATAAATCGAAATAACGTTCATTTCTGACGTTTCTTTTTACAGCACAGATGGTATGAATTGGCTACTGCTGCCAAAAGCGACGAAATGCGGACGATTTCTGAGCCCCTTGGCGATTAATAAGTTCGAAGGTGATCCATCCATCGTCACGAACGTTTACGACGTCAATCCACCGTTTCCGCCAAATGAGGATCCCAAGACTTATTACGAGGTAATTGCGAGAACAATGACTTTTTCTTTAAATTTGCTCTGAGAAATATCGACTCAAGAAATTCAAGAAATTTGTTACGACGATTCGGCTACTTTGAATATTAATGTATTGTATATCTTAAGAGTATTTTATGTCATTTTTTTTTTACATATTCAGAGGTCTATAGTTTCTTAGAATTCTAGTTTAATCTAATATATAATGAAAAGAGTATAAAATGACGTTTCAGTATCCTATGCCGAAAGAACTGAAGGAAGAGGATCGTCTCGCGGCCACCGTGGAATCGATTACCGAGGATGCTGCGATAATTCCGCGAGGGGCCTGGTTCAAGTGCCCGAACGGCGATGTGATCGAGAATTCGAGTTTCGGCGGTCTGCGCGAGGTGGACGCCGCGAATCTGAAATCCTATTTGCACGCCCGTCCCCCGAAGCAGAAGTGGAACGTGAATTTGTCGTCCCGGCCCGATTACAATTACGCGCTGGACTTTTTGGACAGCACAGACATGGACGTTCCTCAGGGTATAAACAGCGACGAAGCGCAAACTTTAATGTCAAAGACAGGGATAAAAGAAAATGCGTGAAATAACGCCAAACGCGATATTCGACATTGTTTTAAGCGATAAAGTTTGAAGTTGAACGGCACTGATTTAACTTTTCTTTTATGTTCCCGGTCAATAAATCTATGATATATAATTTAACATCTATATTTCTGTTTTCAGAATGTTGGAATCTGCAGTTTCTCTTGGGCGGTCGTCTGGCCGTTGTGCACAGCTTGTATTGGCACGGAATGACTTTCTTCCACAAGTTGAACTCTCCTCATCATGGATTTTTATACGTTGGACACGGAAAGAAGAATCTAGATCTTCCGTTCATGATCTGATGCGAGATATACACAAACGATTGTGCGAGATTACAAATTGTTACGGGGAAACGGCATTATAATATAATATAGAAACGACGTCATTTCGGTCATTTACTCTATTTTAATGCAATATGTGGTCCGTAAAGCAAAGCAACGCGATGAGTTGCAAGAGCGAAACCACCCGGTTGAACGATCGGTTAATCGATACGCGCGTCGACCGTTTCCCGTCACAAGAATCCGTTGTCCGCTCGTATATTCCTGCGCGTGTTTATTTGTGTCCGTTTTCGGCGACGTCCTCGAATTCGCAACAATGTTAAATTTCGTGCTTTCTGCGGAACGCGTGTGTGTCCTCGCGTCGATTTGTTGGTCGGGATTCCGCGAAGAGGAAATTCGGCGTGACTCATAGTTGGAACGTCTTGAACGCGAAGAAAGATCGAGTTCTGAGAGTTGCATATTTATAATTCTCGTTTTAATGTAAAAACTGATGATAATTTACATTACTTTATTTTAATGTTAATAAAGTATTATACAATAAATATATCGTATTTTGCGTTTTTGTGAAGACATGTATAAAGAAGATTAATTTAAACAATTATTAAATTGTTATCAAAATTGTATATAAAAATTATTTTATTTATAAAAAGTTCGGTTATATAAAAAAATATTTTAAAAATTTATTGTATATAAAATAACATAAACAGATACAGTTTTAATATTATTTAATTTTTTATATAATTATTTAAATATTATAATGCATGCGTGTATGATATTACACGTTAAATATTCGCCGCAATCTATTTTAGTCTACCCTGGTAAAAAAATGTCTCAAGTTATCAATCAGGATTTTTATAAAAATTTTCAAATTTTCTCAGAATGCTCAGAATTTTTCAGATTTTTATACGAAATTCTTATCCAATTATTTTTTAAAGTATTAATTTTTTATAAGTCTCAATGCTTACAAAATTTCTGAGAAAATATGAGAAATTTTTTTCACCAGGGATGAGACGCGTGATCAGCTGTCTCGTGTAAACAATAGGTATCGAGTCCTTCTCGAAAGCAGAAGGACTCGATAATAATAAGTCAAAGCTTAATCGAAAGTAAACATGACTATAGACATGTTATGACAAAGCACACGCGTGATCAACATAGCAAGTTAAACAAAGAAAAGCGTTCTCACATTTATAATGTTTATTACCAACACCGTCGTCAGTTTAAAGTGATCTCTCGAAACGAAAAGGTCGCGATTCTATAGACAGACTTCTGGCATCAGCAATTCGTAACTGGTAAGCATTAATTACAGTTAATTTCGAATTTATCCGTATTATTTTGTAAATTCTGTGTATCAAATTATTGTAAGATCTTTCTATTATATATATATTTTTTGAATCAATCTTATACAACCATATTATAATACGCAAAATATGAAAATACAGTTTTTATTAAATTATTAACAATACTTGTTTCAATCTTACGTGTTAACCTTATTTATATTGAGCTTGATTTAAATTTTACAATTTTTCCATAAATAAACCATTTAACATCTTCTTCATTACTTTTTACTTATTCCATACGAAAATGCCAAATTTATTATTTCAATAATTATATGTAAAATTTATTTACTTGCTAGTTGCTATGATGGACAACGGATTTCAAAATTAGAAAGTTTAATCTCGTATCACAATTAGTAACACAAAAGTCTATTAATGTTGTCTTATACATATGTAATTCGAGCAAACGACAAATATCCGTTCAAAATAATGAAGAACAATAATATTTAACAATTAACATGGTATTTTGCGAGATGCCACATATTAAATGTAACTAATTGTTTTCTTGTGCAAAATTTTTATGATTTAGAAGACTTTGTAATTCTCTGATGATTAATCAAACGGTAGCAACATAGTTAACATAATTTAAAAAGTCAACTATTATACTTAAAATGAAAAAATGTGCGATAAAGAAATTTTTAATTTATCCGAAGTGTATTAAATATTTGTAATAATAATGTGTTAGGTTTACGAAAGGAAGATCCCCGTTAGATGGGGAAACAAAAAATTTAATCTCAATCTTAGTTTGTTACTCAATCACAAAAAGTCTTTATTGTATCGCGAGATTTTTACAATAAGAGAAGCATTAATGTTTGAATTGAACTGACATGAGAGACAAAGAAAAGTAACATATATAGAATAAAATATAAACTGAAATATTTGTTTTGCCATCAAATACGCTTAGCAAAAAAAAAAAATTATAATTATACATAGTAGCGTATCAAAGCGTACAAATCTCAAAAACGCCCCGAGAGCATAAACTTAATTGTACAATATAACGGAATATACATACGAAATCGTTATAATGTTTTCCTCTATTTACAAATATTTACTTTAAATTTCATGTTTCTTTTTCTTCTGACTTAGGCACATTTCTACAAACACCAGTGAATCTGTTTAGAAAATTATCATGGAATTATTCAAATTACTATTCAATGTAATGTTCATTTTGGCTTTTGTTTCTAAAAAAATGTTTATCATTGAAGTTTGCGCCGAAATTAATTGGCGCTTGCCGAATAATGAAATACCGAAGAATTATACAATTTGGTTAGATGTAGACGTTGAAAAGAATATCTTCTATGGAAAATCAAATGTCAACATCACCATTTACAAACAAACACATGGAATAACCTTATTACACTCAACATATTTGGATATAATTAAAAATACAACAACAATTGAAAATATTGGTACGAGTAAAGGAACCAAGTATATCGCAAGTTCAGTTTCCTATTTCAATCAAATGGAAGTTATAGTGATTTATTTTAACTATGATCTAACACCTGGTAATTATACTCTGAATATGGAATACATGGGAATCATATCCGATATGAGTGGCTCCGATATGGGTGGTTTCTTCAAGACTTCGTTTATAAACAAAAAAGGAGATAGAGAGTGAGTAGATTTAAAACTAACAAGAACATATACATGAATATATTCATTAAAAAAAAATTAATAATTAAATTGTTTATATCTAAATGTTGATTATTTTAACCGATTATTAGAAATTTCATCAATATGTTATTAGATATAAAGAATGCGTGAGAACAATATAAACACTGTGAAATATTTTAGAGAATTATAAAAAAATGTCCTAAAATAACTTCAGTTAAAGATAAGGAATACGTAATTGGAATTATATACACATTGCAAAACATTAAATCTGACATATTTTATTTGTTCATTTTCTTGTCATTCTTCATTTTATTACCACAGTATAGATTTTGATTTCTAATGTTTTTAAAGAAATAATATATTGTTTAGTATAATTTTTGTAATACTTTCTTTTACGCTATAATTATAAAATACGTGAAAGCATAAAGGCATGTAATGTACAGGCTGTATCATGACGATACAGAGCAGTACGACGGGTTGCCCATTCGAGCAGGCGCGCATGGTCGTTCACAATTGCGTTGACTTCGGTGCATCACCTATAATCACTCGCATATCTTTTTTACAATAAAATGGACTTTGTAGCGCCCGAAGTTGCAATAAAATTGTGACGGATTTCCGCAGCAGTAACGTAAAAACAGAAGTCGAGATGACAATACAGGTTATGACACGGTAAAATACGGTGAAATAAAATCAAATACGGTAAAATACGGTGAAATAAAATCAAGCACGGTAAAAAACGTTAAAATAAAATCAAATACGGTAAATTATGGCAAAATAAAACCAAATACGGTAAACAAACGTTAAAATAAAATCAATCGCGGTAAAATGCGGTAAAATAAAATCAAACACGGTAAAATACGGTAAAATAAAATTAAACACGGTAAAATACGGCGAAACAAAATCAAATGCGGTAAGAAAACGTTGAAATAATATCAAACACGATAAAATACGGCGAAATAAAATCAAATACGGTAAAATACGGCGAAATAAAATCAAGCACGGTAAAAAACGTTGAAATAAAATCTAATTCGGTAAAATACGGCGAAATAAGCGAAAAACCATAGTCCATTATAATCATTATATGTTATAATTTTATTACTTAAATTATTTTTTGCACACAAAATGTTTATGCACAGGGCAAAAGTCAGCAATTAGCATATGTGTGCAAATTTAAATTATAAGTCGGCTAATAAATTTTATTCAATGTAAGTTTAAATAATGGCAGAAATCACCATTAACAAATCTTACAATATTCATTTTGTTTAATTAATTAATAATTTATCATTAAATTGATAATCAATTTAATATATCAATGCTAATGAGCATTATATAATTCTTTAATTATCATAATATTTAATAAATATTTTTTAGTAATAAATTTCTTGTAGATTTAAATGAGATTCAGTAGCATTATTTACATAAAGATGCTTATTAGCATCAGTATATTGAATTAATTATTAATGTTAATGATGAAATATTAATAATCTCAAATAAATGTTGTTAGACATAAGATCCGCTGATAATTGTTTTTATCGTTATAAATAACGATGGTAACGGTTATCAACTCGTGCCTAATAACATTTATTTCAGATTATTAATATATATATATTGTCACGTCTTTTTCACTCTTGGAGCGGTCCGGGCCGTTTGACGGATCAAAAGGGGAAGGAGAGAAGGATGATAAGCCTCTCCGGTAGTTCTCTCGCACCCCCGACACTCCACTAACCGAATTTTATTGTTGGGCGCCAGACGCGTGAATTCGCGTCCGCGAAATCGCGAGAAACTAAAGAGAGAGACGCAAGGCGAAATAAGTCGGTGATCATTAGCAATAATTCTGATATTGGTTGCTGTATGGATAGCCAAATCTTGAAATTTTAAGTAATGCCATTGATCAGTGAAATCAATTTTATAAGCATAGAAATGAGTATCAAAATTTACTGTGGTAAGTTTCTTATGTAAAAAAATATACAATATTATCTCTGGATACAGATATTGTATAATCATAACCAAATTGAGGATTTTTACTTCTTTCCCAATCTACAACAACCAACATGCCATTCTCATAATGAAAGTCATTAATTTTAATCCATTTAACAATATTCCATTTTGCAAAACATATATCTTCAGGTAATATATAACGAAAACTAGAAAATTCTTTTACCTGCTTAGTCCTATATAGACAGTCTGAACGGATGAAAATGATATTTTCAAGGATAAACCTCTCCCAGCCAGTAACCGACAGCAAACTTTAAGTTATATATATATATACTTATACCAGTAACCGACAGCAAACTTTAAGTTATATATATATATATACTTATACTAGTTATATATACTAGTTATATATACTTATTTCGCCTTGCGTTTCTCTCTTTAGTTTCTCGCGATTTCGCGGACGCGAATTCACGCGTCTGGCGCCCAACAATAAAATTCGGTTAGTGGAGTGTCGGGGGTGCGAGAGAACTACCGGAGAGGCTTATCATCCTTCTCTCCTTCCCCTTTTGATCCGTCAAACGGCCCGGACCGCTCCGGGAGTGAAAAAGACGTGACAATATATATATATATATTAATAATCTGAAATAAATGTTATTAGACACGAGTTGATAACCGTTACCATCGTTATTTATAACGATAAAAACGATTATCAGCGGATCTTATGTCTAACAACATTTATTTGAGATTATTAATATTTCATCATTAACATTAATAATTAATTCAATATACTGATGCTAATAAGCATCTTTATGTAAATAATGCTACTGAATCTCATTTAAATCTACAAGGAATTTATTACTGAAAAGTATTTATTAAATATTATGATAATTAAAGAATTATATAATGCTCATTAGCATTGATATATTAAATTGATTATCAATTTAATAATAAATTATTAATTAATTAAACAAAATGAATATTGTAAGATTTGTTAATGGTGATTTCTGCCATTATTTAAACTTACATTGAATAAAATTTATTAGCCGACTTATGATTTAAATTTGCACACATATGCTAATTGCTGACTTTTGCCCTGTGCATAAACATTGTGTGCAAAAAATAATTTAAGTAATAAAATTATAACATATAATGATTATAATGGACTATGGTTTTTCGCTTATTTCGCCGTATTTTACCGAATTAGATTTTATTTCAACGTTTTTTACCGTGCTTGATTTTATTTCGCCGTATTTTACGGTATTTGATTTTATTTCGCCGTATTTTATCGTGTTTGATATTATTTCAACGTTTTCTTACCGCATTTGATTTTGTTTCGCCGTATTTTACCGTGTTTGATTTTATTTTATCGTATTTTACCGTATTAGATTTTATTTTACCGTATTTTACCGTGTCATAACCTGTATTGTCATCTCGACTTCTGTTTTAACGTTACTGCTGCGGAAATCCGTCACAATTTTATTGCAACTTCGGGCGCTACAAAGTCCATTTTATTGTAAAAAAGATATGCGAGTGATTATAGGTGATGCACCGAAGTCAACGCAATTGTGAACGACCATGCGCGCCTGCTCGAATGGGCAACCCGTCGTACTGCTCTGTATCGTCATGATACAGCCATGTAATGTACATATGTAACCAATTAAGAACAAAAGTATCCGCCATCTTAATCCAAGCTTATCTTTATCCGTATCTTTAATTTAGAAGATATTATTAAAAAAATTTAAAATTTAAACCATAGAAATATCAAATGTTGAAAGAAGCGCTAATTGTTATATTTATATAAAATTTCCATATTTTAAAACCAATCGTGAATTTCATGTTACGTATATGTTGCATATTATAAAGACATCTTTATATGTATTATAGTATATTATATTGTATAAAATAATGTAAAGATTATTTTTTAATTGTAACACGTAATCGTACGTATTTATTCCTATGCCATACGCGTTATTTCTACGTGTTACTCCTATGCCATATTTTAACACTAACACAGTTTTTTTAAAAGTTTATCATTATTTGAGATATTGTTAAAACTCGTAGATGGTTTGTCGCAACACGTAATTGGGCTACTGGAATACGACGAACATTTCCATGTTGGGACGAGCCAGGAATAGAAGCTACATTTAAAATTATCGTACAGCACCACAGAAATTACACGGCTTTATCGAATACGCATTATAGAAAGATAGTCCGTGTTAATGATGACATTGTAGAAACACATTTTGAAGAAACTCCTGCAATGCCCGCTTATCTTGTAGCTATAGTGTTGTGCAATTTGCCTGAAACAATTGTCTTTAAAAATACAAACTTGAGAGGCAAGCAGCAATTTGAAGATGACTTAATATTTACAAGTCGCGTTATAGCAAACGTTACGAATCAATTGAATATTTCTTCAATGCAACAACATTTCGCGGTTCCAGGCTTGATAGATGATGGAATGGCAAAGTGGGGACTTATACTTTACAGGTAACATATATATGATTAAATATTTTTAACTGCAATCAAACATTAATGCATAACAGATTAAGAGATATATTTACTTTTGCTTTTTTAACGAAATAATTCAGAATTTTGTATATTTTCATTGTTAAATTGGTTTCATTACATGATTGTACATACATAATAATTTTAGTAATATAATGTGCATAACTGAGATGTAAATTCTGTTTCTAAGAAAAAGCGAATTTATTTTATAACTAAAATAAGAAATTTATTAAAATAAAATTAGTACAAAATATACATTTGTTTCATTGAGTTGACCAATCTATTACAATATAAAGGAGTTATGACTATTAAACACGTCCTTTTTTTGTATTTACTTTTGCATAAGTTTTAGAGAGAAAGTGCTAATTTTAAGACTCTCTTAAATGTCGATTTGTTAAGTTAAAGGTATCAATGCGATATTCATCGATGACAGCATGCCACAACAAATAAGTGGTTGATTGTTTAAAAAAATGTGTAGCAATGAAAGATTTTTAATAGTTATCACAGAACATTTTTAATAGTTAAAATTATTTTTGTTTTCTAATTAGTTAATTAATTTTAACAGTTTCGTATACATTTTTTTCTAACAGCAATTACAGATATATGATAAGTTGTAAATAAATTTTTTTAAATGTATTTAATATTTTTTGCAAATGTTTTGCTAGGAATTGTGGTAAGCTGAAACGTAATCATACTATTAGATGTATAAATTATAGCGAAAGTTATATATAAAATTTTAAATATATTTTTTATAAAGTTACATACTGAGATTAATAATTATTTTTTTGATAAATTAAGTAAACAGTATTAAATAAAAATATATTACAACTTCTTCGCATATCTATTAAAATAAAATGGATATTCGCTTATCTTTATTCATTCTGAATTACATTAAGTCTGAGTAATATTTGAATGCAAGTAATTATGATATACTAAATAAAATTAAGGAAGTAATAAATAAGGCAACAAGGTAAAGAATAGTTCAAACCAATGCGATATATATAAATGACTTTCAGAGACGAAGATATTATTTATGATAAAGAGAGTGATAATATTGCTCGCAAAATGAAAATAACATGTTTAATCGGACTCAAAATAACACGACAATGGTTGAGTTCTACGACAAGTCCATCGTGGTGGTCCCACTTCTGGTTAAATGAGGGTATTGCTACGGTTCTTTTTGCATCAAAAATCATTGATAAGGTTAATTGCATATACATTTCTTATGTTTTACTTAAAAATGGAGTGCACTTTTTCAAAATGATATATACTGGTGGAGATTTTAAAAATCCTATTTCAAGTATTTTCAATGCTATCTACAAAATTGTAAAATACTAACTTTGAACGTGTTTATGCATATTTTTGAGCTTAATAAAAAATATCAAAATAACTGCAGTAACAGCGTGCAAGTAGTGCTGTTGCATATTGCTAGTTAAAGCATTCACTCAAATTAAATATTCCATGATTACCCTTATCATCATGTAAGCTTTCGTTTCTAGATTATTCCAAATTCTCGTATGTCGGATTTGTTTGTTATCCAAATTCTGCAAGAATCTCTCTATTTGGACGGCCAAGGAATTATGGAACCTCTTACATCGTGGGAACAAGAAGGCAACATGATCTCTGATATTAATTCAATTTTCTCTTTTTCCTATTATATCAAAGGTAATATAAAGAAGTACAAGATGTAAAAAATAAAATTTACAAAATTACAAATTTTTTATTGCTGTTAATAAATTTAGTTAACTAGATCTAATTATTTTATAATGTCATTTGTTATAGCACCTGCTATATTGCGCATGTTGCAACACATAGTTGGCGATCAAGTGTTTCAGATCGGTACCAATATATATTTAAAAAATCGGTAAGTATATATTTCTGTTTTTATTACTTTTTTTTCATATTGTTTTCATGTTTCTCCGAAACTTGCATTCATTTGTATTTATTTCTGTACTATTTACAAGAAACTTTTATGCTTTTAATACATTACTTTTTCTTCTCTTCGAATGTGATTAACTTATCTCTATTTTCTTTCCACATGTCCATAACCCCCGAGCTAATTTTTATTTTTTTCTTGGTTTTATATTGACGATTTTTGATGATTTGTTTGATTAGTTCTTTCTATTAGGTATACTACTTCCTATTTTTACTTAATAATATTTTTAAGAATTTTGTGTTTTCTTTTTTCTCTTATTTTTTACTTTTTTTGCGTTTTTTTATTAACTTACATTTCATTATTTTCTCTTAAATTCTTTATCGTTAACTTCGCTATTATTTATCTTTATCGATTTTCTGTTCTAACTATTTTTTTCAATGTTCAACTTTTATTTCAATATATTGTGATAAGTATTCTCCCATTACTTAATATCTAATCATGATTTCAATATATTAATGCAATATATTATTGAATCACGTATTCCATTATTCTTTACATCTTTAAGTAAGTGCATATTTTTCTTAAAATTTATTTTTAAACAAGTTATATTAGATTGTATTTGTCATATAAATTATTACAATCTTTTTACCCTAAATTTTTTATTTTTTTGTAAGTTAAAATTATATAAACTGACCTGAGCTGCATATTCAGAAATAAATTAAGCAATAAATTTTACTTTTTAATGTAATATGTGTTGCATTACATATACTGTATTAACGTGATAAAATTTTTCAAAATTTCTGTTAGATCAGCTACTCCGAATGATTTCTGGGCCGCTATGCAAAGTGCTTATGATAAAGCATCAAGATTTCTATCACCAGAACCACGAAAAATTAACATAACAGAAATAATATATCCTTGGATAAGTCAAAATCATTATCCTGTTTTAAATATAACATGTAATTATAACAATGAAAGCCGTTTTATCATAAAAATGAAAATTGCATCAGAGACATGGTGGATACCTTTGCCATATATTACGCGATTGTACTCTAATTTTAATACTTTACCTACTAAAGTTACTTTCGAACATGAGTTCCCTGTACATATGACTTTGAAGGATGAATGGATAATATTGAATTTGCAACAAATTGGTAAGTATTGAACAATTATTTTCTTATAGCTTCGCATAATTAAGATTAAGTAAAACAATAAAAAAGAAAATTTAACTACCATCAGATATATCAATGTCAAGGTTATTAAATGTATTTTTTATACAGTTTTACTATAAATTTAATTTTTTATATTATAGGTACCTACTGTTAATTTTAGATTATATTATATTATTGCTTTATTGTCAAATTCAAATCATTGCACATGTATATTTGTGTAAGAAACAATTTTGTTGGAACACTTATGTTCTATAAATATATTTTCAAATATATTATAATGAAATTTTTAGGCATTAATTAAAGAATTTTTAAACTATTTCATTAAAAAGGATAGAAAAAAGCGTTAAGTGCATGTTGACAAATTATATACGTCGATTGATTATATACTGTCTACCAAAATATTGAATGTTATTAAACGTGATATAACTGTTAAAAATACATATCAGTAAATTCAATAATAAAGTACAGCTATATAATTTCAATACAAATCATGGTAAAAGTATTTAGCGCTCTGATTGTGCAGCTAAATACCTTAAAAAATATATGATATTTTGAAGTATATTTCCATAAGAATTTTTTAAAATATGTGACAGATTTATTTTAATAGAACAAAAGGCTGAATTAAAAACAATATAAGGTAAAAAATATTAAAACAAGAAGTCACTTTTAATGCAAGAACTTGCTATATCTAGCAGCAAAAATTAGTAAATTTGCTACAGCAAATGTAGCATCGATAATATTATTTTATCAATGTATTAAATAAGCTTATATACTATTCTTTTTTACTTAATTTAAACCGAGTTTTTAAAAAGTATGTTATATAAATTTAAATTTGAAATGCATGTACATATCAGTTGAATGTACATTTACTTATAAAAGTTGACCGTTGATATGCTCTAAAATTTGAAAATAGTGTAATTAGATACTTTAGAAACATTTTGATGTTTTACTATACAAGAATAGACTTAACATCACGAAAAAATACAAAAACTGCGGAAGTGGCATGAATCTTCTGATCCTTTAAATCTATATTTCCTAAGAAAGTACTTAATCATCAAATTGCGACAATTGAACTAAAACTTATACGCGCATAGAGTTGTTTCATTATTACATTGACATTAAAATATTTTATCCGATAAAATATAAAATATTTGCTCTGTAACATAAATATGAAACCTAGTATCTTAAGGATGTTGGGAGGTACAGTCTGAGATGTATAGGGTATAATTTTCAAAGCGCTACCAAGTGAATAAAAATTTGTGAGAATGTTCTTTTAGTCTTCCTGATGCGCTACAAAAAAGTAGAAACGAATCCACTAAACGGTTGCTGAGATATAACGATTTTAATTCACTGATTTTACTAAAATTTTACTAAAATCAGTGAATTAAAATCGTTATATCTCAGCAACCGTTTAATGGATTTGTTTCTACTTTTTTGTAGCACATCAGGAAGACTAAAAGAACATTCTCACAAATTTTTATCCACTTGGTAGCGCTTTAAAAATTATGCCCTATACATCTCAGACTGTACCTCCCATACATCCTTAAGAAACATTTGAGCAAAAGGATAAAAATCGAAATATATTATCAGAATAAAAAAATACTTAACATAAAAACCTTGGCGTAAAATAAAGCTTAAAATATTGTTAAATAATAAAAATATTTACTATTACTATGATCTGATCCAAATCTCATCCAATAACTTTACTGTAAATTTGATGCAATTTCAATTTTACTATCTGCTTTCGAATTGACAATGCATTTACATTATGCACTTTATTGAATTTCTGTACTTGTCAACTTTTTTCTATCTTTTTTTTGAAAAAGATTTAATGGACAATAATATTAATTTATATTGTAACAGGTTATTATCGTGTCAACTATGATACTGAGAATTGGCAAAGAATTGCATGTTATCTGAATTCTAAAAATTATGCAAATATATTACATTTCATCGGATATAATATTTTAATGTCAATATATAAGTTTTATTTTGATTGCCGCAATTTGATAATTATACTTTCTTAGGAAGAATAGATTTAAACGACAAAATTATATTATACTTCTCACGTTAATATATTTGTTCAAAATTATGATGTGTTCTTTCGTGATGTTATATTTATTTTTAGTAAAACACTCTTAACAATATTTTTAAATTACCTAATTACGCTATTTTTTTAAACTTAGAGCATTTTAACAGTCAACTTTTTATAAGTAATATATGTTCAACTGATATGCACACATTATTAAGCTTATGTACGTGGCACTTTCTTCTATCTTGTTTTTCCGGAAAAGATTTAATGGTAAATAACATTAATTTATTTTCTAACAGGATATTATCGTGTCAACTACGATACTGAGAATTGGCGAAGAATTGCATGTTACCTCAATTCGGAAAACTATCAGAATATTCATGTACTTAATCGCGCTCAAGTCATCGACGATGCATTTTATTTTACCATGACGAGACAGCTGGATGCCTCTATATTTTGGGAACTCACAAGATACCTATCGCGAGAGACGGAATATGTTGCATGGTATCCTATGATCAAAGTTCTTGAACGCATATCTCACATCTTCCATTTTCCAGATGAAAGTAAATATGTCAAGGTAAAAAATGTTGCTCAGAAAAGTTGTTACATTTAAATATTATATTCTTTGTAATGAAATAACAATTATGACATAATTGATTTGATAAAATATCCCAGTAAGCAAAATGCAGCATACGGCAGCAAAGATTAGAATCCCACACCAATACCACAGTCATCTATATTTTCTATGATTTCGGCTCTGCTCAGAATGTGTTTGCGCAGGTTTGGCTATCTGGGATAATACATATAGAGTCTTAGCTAGATATATATGGCAGCTAAAATAATTCTGTTACGATTTTCACAATTTTGTTCAACAAAAATTTAAACGTGAAAGACCTTCATATCTTCGGTATTATCACCATAAAGAGTACCTTTTAAAAAAAGTCGGTATTATCACCATAAAAAGTATCTTTTAAAAAAAGTGAAAAAAAGCGCCAAGTGTTTATTGTTTATATGTTATTACAAAACTAATGCAAAGCTATAAAGATTTATAAATATTACAATACCAAACTATATGTTTATCCTAAAGCGTATCTAAACGCGTTATATACGCATAATTTTTATGTATTACAAAATAAAATTACAATGTTTTAAAAACAGTATGTCGTTTTGGGCACAATTTCCCTATATAATGATAAAAAAAATCTAAGAATTTTCTAATTATGTTGCATCTATTTTTTTGAAAAAGTATTCTTAAGTGGACGTATATATTCGCACGCCCCATGACTTTTTCAGACATAATTAACAGCCTAATTAAAAATATTTATAATTTTACAATATTTAGACTATCATACTCGGACAATTGAAACCGCTTCTTCAAACAATAAAATATAACGATCAAAATGACCGTTATTTAATGGAATGTTTAAGACAAGAAGCTGTAAAATGGGCATGCGTTCTAAATGATTCTAGCTGCAAGATAATGGCCTTGAATAAACTGCAACGGCACCTAACAGATCCTGTGTAACTTAAACGTTCTTTTTTAACCATACATTTGTATTATTTACAATGCCCGATAAAGTAATTTAAAAATATTTAAAATGTGCATGTAAGATTTTAAACTAATTTTCATATCTTGTCTTTTCAGACGTCATAAACTCTTGCCGGGGTGGAAGAAATGGACATATTGTAACGGTTTATCGATAGCTAATGAAACTGTTTTAATGAGTGTATATTATATATATGCGAAAGAAATTCGATCTAAAAAAGATACAAAATTAAGTTTAGAGTTCTTGACTTGTTCTGCACATTTTTACATAAATTCCATCAACATGTTTGAAAAAATAAGAGAAGAAACTGTCGATAATATTAACTTCTTTCATTACAATGTTGCGAAACATGCAAAAGATAATTCAGTACTTGATCATATACTAGAAAATTGGGAGAAAGTGAAACCGAAGTAAATTATTTTCTTCCGTATAAATATATCTGCTTGTAATTACGATAGTATATTATACATATACATATAAATTAAAAATCGGTTATTTTGTTTTTACAGGGAAATTAAAATGACTACAGCATTAATTAATATTATAAACAACGTGTATTCTAAAGAACAACTTGATAAGGTAATATTTATAAACGTTAACGTCATCAACCTTATAAGATTGTTGTGTATTCTTGGCACAATCAATCTAATTGTAGTGAGAGAATAGTTTTATGAAAAATAACTAAAAAACTATAATAGCAAGTAGAGTCTATATAAGACTAATATTATTTAAAGATAATATATATTAAAATAATCTGTTTTAGATAATGGAATTTGTGAGAAATCTAAAGCTTGAACAGCTGTTTATAAATTATTCTATTCTCGAGTCCATTGGCTCAATGTTATTTAGCAAGGTAAAGATATTTATCATAAATTTAAAAGTATTATCACATTTACATAAAAACGTAGCATCAATATTTATTATTGATTTTGTGCAACTCTGCATGTCGCATATACACTCTTGATTACACACGACATAGACGTGTACATATGTGTATGACATGCATATAATGTTCAACACAATATTCTTGCATTTTCCATGCAACATAGTTTGTATATCAAATTTAATTAATTTACAAAATCACGGGCGCAACATGTACGTGGGCGTATATGCAAACGTGGCAGAATATTGCAAATACTGTTTATTATAATGTTAAAATTATTTATTTGTTAACAACATACGGAATAAATTATAAATATATTTGGTAACATATTAATAATATGGAAATTATGTTATAGATTAAGGAATATATTAGAAACAACGTAATTGAACTAATTTCGGATATTCACAACAAGATTGATGTACGTTTGTCTCAAATCGAGAAACAGAAAAACACTTCTCTTTCCGTGTTTGGAATCAGTTCAGCCGGCCGAAAAATAGAAGACTGCAATGTTTGATATCATACTTTCCTATTCAACTATACATTAGGGTGCATTCCGTTTCATGCTTGATGCTCATAATGCATCATTTATCCTTGTTTAATATTCGGTGAACAACAAGAATAAATAAAGCGTTATGCACATCATGCGTGTAATAAAGTAAAGCGCGCGCGCAATAGCATTATAGATTTCTGAAAAAATTATATTCAAACATTTTTATGTATTTCTTATGTTATTCCAGTATTTATTTAGATTTATATATTGCTTATCCATTATGTCCATTATACTTATGAGTTTTATAGTTATTTCTGTGACTACGTAGAATATCTTAAATATTATTATAAGAATCTTTCTCTTTCACTAGTTATTTTAATATATATACATGTACATACATATATGTTTATATATATATATATATATATATATATATATATGTGCATGTGTATATAAATATAATTTATTATTTTAATAACTTCTACAAATACATATAATAAATTTGTGATAATTATTAATATTAAGAAGAACGTTACTTATATTAGTACGTTACTTATATTTATAATATAATATGTTAATATTATTATATATTTTAGTAATTAATAATATATGATTATTAATATATAATTAATGTAATGAATGTTTAATTATTATATTAATAACTTTGTCATAATGTTGATGAGATATTAACAATATATATTAACATGTCATATTATTTGATGTATTTAATTTAAAATACTAAATACCTATTTTTATATTTTAAATTTTATAATAATATTTATGATATATTATTTAAATTAAATTGCAATGTTTTAATGTTAAAAATTTAATTTTTCATATTAAGTTTACTCTCTTTCTCTTCATTGATATATGTAATTTATGTAGTTAACAAATTTCTGGCATTTTTGATGTTTGACAATATAAAGTGTTTATTTCTGATTTACACAATAAAGACTTTATTCTTGTACTATACTGCCTCTTTCTTATTGTAATAGCCTATTTATTGTCTGATTCATCTCTGATATAGAGATAATTAAAATTTTATAAACCTAACAAAGACCTATACGCAGGAGTATCCTTTTCCATTGCATTTTTTATGCGTTTTTAATATATTTTGCGTTTTTAATATTTTTTAATATATTTAATATATTTTATCATAAAGGATATATATTTTTTTATATGTTCCCAATCACACATGTATCGAAAATTTCGAAGCCACTGATTGAAACAACGTGCAATGTTGATACAGATCGCAACTCGCCTCTTCGTGTAAAGATACATGACGGTCTCGCGCTACGCGTGTACTTGTTGCAAGACACGCTACCGTGTTTCTTGATACGTCTGGTGCAATCGACATATCTATAATTTAGATGTAATTTATGTATACGCCTAATTTATAAACGTTCATATTATATCTATCTTCTAATTGTGTGTATAAATTATTTCATAACATTGAGAATAAATTAAACATTGTTAATTGTTAAATATAAATAAAGATGTTAAAATAAAAAAAAACAATAGTAATTATCTGATTTTAATGGCATTGCAATTGGTTTCAAATACTTAAAGCTTAATTCTTTTTGAAATAATTTCAATTTTATTATATTTGTACACACTATATGTACATCTTTGTAAATCTATTTCCAATTAAGACAATTAATATTAGAGTTCAATATAAATTATGAAAAAAAATACAACTTTTAAACTCACATACTTTCTTATTTATTTATTCACAAGCGTTTTATATTTTAAATTTAATTATTCTACAACTGTATATGAATTTACATTTTTGATAAACAAAAGCTTAATTACAGGTTTACATTACTCTACCAATAATAATAATAATAATAATAATAATAATAATAATAATAATAATAATAATAATAATAATAATAATAATAATAATAATAAAATTAAAAAATTAATTTGTTTAAAACAGTACGTATTTTATGTTCACTAACCATATATGTTGCAAAAGAGGATAATATGACCTTATGTAAAAAACAAGTTAATAATATATAAAATACTTTATTACAAAATTGCGTACTAATTTTTAGAGAAATATAACTAAATGATATATCTCAGTAACAATATAACGATATTCCAATTTATCGGATAATAATACGACTTTAACGACTTTAGAACTTGTGACACTACGTAATCACAGTATATGTATAATGTTTATTACCAACATCGTCCTCAGTTCATGGTGATCTTTCGAAACGGAAAAATCGTGATTCTATAGACAGACTTCTGGCATCAGCAATTCGTGACTTGTAAGCATTAATTACAGTTAATTTCGAATTTATCTGTATTATTATAAGTTCTTTGCATCAAATTATTGTAAGATCTTTCTATTATATATATTTTTTGAATCAGTCTCATACAATTATATATATTATAATACGCAAAATATGAAAAAGTACAGTTTTTATTAAATCATTAACAATAACTGAACATTTTGAAAAAATGATAAAATACAAAAATAAATTATTATATTTATAGTGGTATCTAAACTTGCTTCAATCTTACGTGTTAACCTTATTTGTATTGAGCTGAACTTAAATTTTACAGTTTTTCCATAAATGAACCATTTAATATCTTCTTCATTACTTTTTACTTATTTTTATTCAAAAATGACAAATTTATTATTTCAGTAATTATATGTAAAAATTATTTACTTGCTAGTTGCTATAATGGACAACGGATTTCAAATTTAGAATGTTTAATCTCGTATCACAATTAGTAACACAAAAGTCTATTAATGTTGTCTTATGTGCAATTCAAACAAACAATAAATATCCGTGCAAAATAATTAAAACAAAAAAAACAATAATATTTCATAATTAATACGGTATTTTGCGAGATGTCATACATTAAATGTATACATATTGTTTTTTTGTGCAAAATTTTTACGATTTAGAAAACTTTGTAATCCTCGGATGATTAATCAAATGGTAGCAATAAGTAATGGTAATTAATCAACTATTATACTTAAAATGTAAAAATATGTGACAAAGAAAATTTTAATTTATCCGAAGTGTATTAAATAGTTGTAATAATAATGTGTTGAGTTTAAACGAAAGAAAGATGTCCGTTAGATGGGGAAACAAAATTTAATCTCAATCTTTGTTATACAATCACAAAAAGTTTTTATTGTATCGCGAGATTTTTACAATAAAAGAAGCATTAATTAATGTTTGAATTGAACTGACATGAGAGACAAAGAATAGCAACATATATATAGAATATAAAATATAAATTAAAATATTTGTTTTGCCATCTAATACGCTTAGTCAAAACAAAAATTACAATTAGTAGCATTAATAAAGCGCATAAATCTCAAAAACGCCTCGAGTGCATAAACTTAATTGTACATGTAACAGAATATACGTGCAAAATCGTTATAATGTTTTCCTCTATTTACTAATATTTACTTTAAATTTTATGTTCCTTTTTCTTCTAACTGAGGCTCATTTCTTTAGAATATCATTATCATGGAATTATTCAAATTACTATTCAATGTAATGTTCATCATGGCCTCTGTTTCTAAAAAAATGTTTATCACGGAAGTTTGCGCCGAAAATAATTACCCATTGGAGAAATATGTAGTACCGAAGCATTATAAGATTAAGTTAGAAGTAGACATTGAAAAGAATATCTTCCATGGAAAATCTAATGTCAACATCACTATTTACGAACAAACGAGGACGATATTCTTGCACTCAATATGTTTGCAATGTTTGATATGCGTAAAAAAACCAAACATATCGCAAATACATATTTTTACATTGAGGAAATGGAAACTACGTATATTTATTTTAACTATGATCTAACACCTGGTAATTATACTCTGAATATGGAATACATGGGTATCATATCCGATATGAGTGGCTCCGATATGGGTGGTTTCGTCAAGACTCCGTTTATAAACGAAAAAAGAGATAGAGAGTAAGTAGATTTAAAACTAAGAACATATACATGAATATATTCATTAAAAAAAATTAATAATTAAATTGTTTAAATCTAAATGTTGACTATTTTAACCGATTATAAGAAATTTCATAAATATGCTATTAGATATAAAGAATGCGTGAAAAAAACACTGTGAAATATTTTAGAGAATTATAAAGAACGTCTTAATAACTTCAGTTAGAGATAGGGAATACGTAATTGAAAATTGAAATTATTTACACATAATGCAGAATATTAAACCAAACATTTTTTATTTGTTCGTTTCCTTGTTTCATCCTTCATTTTGTTACCACTGTATAGATTTTATTTTCTAATGTTTTTAATATAAATAAATAATATATTGTTTAGTATAATTTTTTGTAATACTTTTTTTTACGCTATAATTAAATACATAAATGCATGTAGTAATGTATGTAATCAATTAAGAACAAAGTATTCGTCATCCAAGCTTATCTTTATCCGTATCAAGTATCAAATGTTGAAAGAAGTGCTAATTGTTACATTTATATAAAATTTTCACACTTTAAAAACAATCGTGAATTTTATGTTTCGTATATGTGTTGCATGCTATAAAGACATCATTACATATTGTAGTATATTATACTGTACAAATAAATAAAATATATAATAATATATAATAATAATATAATAGAATAATGTAAAGATACAAAATAATAACAGGAATGCGTACAATAATATAATAAAAAATTATTTTTTAATTGTAACACGTAATCGTAGGTATGTACGTATTTACTCCTATGTCATACGCGTTATTTCTTATACGCGTTACTTCTATGTTATATTTTAACACTGACACAGTTTAAAAATTTGTTATTATTTGAGATATTGTTAAAACTCGTAGATGATTTGTCGCAACACGTAACTGGGCTACTGCAGGAATGCGACAAACATTTCCATGTTGGGATGAGCCAGGGATAAAAGCTACATTTAAAATTATCGTACAGAGCACCACAAAAAGTACAAGGTTTTATCGAATACGCATTATAGAAAGAGAGTCCGTGTTAATGGTGACATTGTAGAAACACATTTTGAAGAAACTCCTGCAATGCCCGCTTATCTTGTAGCTATAGTGTTGTGCAATTTGCCTAAAACGATTGTCATAAAAAATGTAAACTTGAGAGGCAAACAGCAATTTGAACATGACTTTACAAGTCGCGTTATAGCAAACGTTACGAGACAATTGAATATTTCTCTAATGCAACAACATCTCGCGGTTCCAGGCTTAATAGATGATGGCATGGCAAAGTGGGGACTTATACTTTACAGGTATAACATATATATAATTATATATTTTTTAACTGCAATTAAACATTAATGCATAACAGATTAAAAGATAGATTTACTTTTGCTCTTTTAACGAAATAATTCAGAAATTTGTATATTTTTATTGTTAAATTGGTTTTATTACATAATTGTATATGTATATACATAGAGGTATAATAATTATAGTAATATATGTGCATAACTGAGCTGTAAATTTTTTTCCTAAAAAAGTGAATTTATTTTATAACTAAAATAAGAAATTTACTTAAATAAAATTAGTACAAAATATACATTTGTTTCATTGATTTGATCAATTGCAATATAAAAAGAGTTTTGACTATTAAACACGTCCTTCTTTTGTATTTACTTTTGTATAAGTTTTAGAGAAAGTGCTAATTTTAAGACTCACTAAAATATCGAGACTTTGAACGTTTAATTTGTTAAAGGTGTCAATGCAATATTTATCGATGACAGCATGCCACAACAGACAAGTGGTTGGTTGTTTAAAAAAATATGTGGCAATAAAAGATTTTTTATTAGTTATTAAAGAACATCTTTAATAGTTAAAATTACTTTTGTTTTCTAATTAGTTAATTAATTTTAACAGTTTTCTATACATTTTATTTTACAACAATTACAGACATATATGATAAGTTGTAAATAAATTTTTCTAAGTATATTTAACATTTTTCGCAAATATGTTTTGCTATAGGAATTGTGGTAAACTGAAACACATAATCATACTATAAACTGTAGCGAAGGTTATATATAAAAGTTTAAATATATTTTTTTATAAAGTTACATACTGAGATTAATGATTATTTTTTTGATAAATTGAGTAAACAAATTTGCATTAAATAAAAATATATTACAACTTTTCCTCATATCTATTAAAATAAAATGATATTCGCCTATCTTTATTCATTCTGAACTACATTAAGTCTGAGTAATATTTGAATGCAAGTAATTATTATATACTAAATAAAATTAACGAAGCAATAAATAAGGCAACAAGATAAAGGCTAAGACAAACCAATGCAATATATATAAATGATTTTCAGAGATGAAGATATTATTTATGATGAAAAAGGAAGATAATATTGCCCACAAAATGAAAATAACGTGTTTAATCGGACGCAAAATAACACGACAATGGTTAAATTCTAAGACAAGTCCATCGTGGTGGTCCCACTTGTGGTTAAATGAGGGTATTGCTACGGTTCTTTTTACATCAAGAGTCATTGATCAGGTTAATTGCTTGTACCTCTTTAATATTATTTTACTTAAAAATATACTGTACTTTTTCAAAATGACACAGAAAGAGATTTCAGAAATCCTAGTTCTAAGTATTTTCAATGCCATCTGCAAAATTGTTAAAATACTTACATTGAAAGTATTTATACATATTTTTAAGATTAATAAAAAATATTAAAACAACTGCAGGAACAGCATGCAAGTGGTACTGCTGCATATTGCTAGTTAAAGCATTTGTTCAAGTTAAATATTCCATACTGAGATTACTCTCATCATCATGTAAGGTTTCGTTTCTAGATTATTCCAAATTCTCGCATGTCGGATTTGTTTGTTGTCCAAATTCTGCAAGAATATCTCTATTTGGATAGGCCAAGGAATTATGGAACCTCTTACAGCGTGGGAACAAGACAACATGATCTTCTAATATTAATTCAATTTTCTCTTTCTCCTATTATATCAAAGGTAATATAAAGAAGTACAAAATGTAAATAAAGAAAATTCAGAAAATTAAGCAAATTAGATAGTAGCAAATTTTTCATTGCTGTTAAATATTTAGTTAACTACATCTAATTATTTTATAATGTCATTTGTCATAGCACCTGTTATATTGCGCATGTTGCAACATATAGTCACAGATCGAGTGTTTCAGATCGGTATCGATATATCTATATTTAAAAAAACATTGAGTATATATTTCTGTTCTTTTTGCTCTATCTCCATATATTATATCTTCAAGTTTCTCCCATCCTTGTATTAATATATTTTTTTTTCTCTTGAAATGTGATTTACTTATCCCTTTCTCTATTTTCTTTCCACATGTCCACATCCCCGAGCTAATTTTTATTTTCTTTCTTAGTTTTATATTAACGATTTTTGATGATTTGTTTGATTAGTTCTTTCTATTATACTATTTCTATTTTTACTTAATAATAGTTTTAAGAATTTTTTGCTTTTATTTTTTCCCTTATTTTTTACATTTTTTACGTTTTTTACTAACTTACATTTCATTATTTTCTCTTAATTTCTTATCATTTTACCTTCGCTATTATTTCTCTTTATCAATTCTTAGTTTAATTATTTTTTTCAATGTTCAACGTTCAACTGATTTCAAAATATTCTGACGTTTCCTCTTTTTTTACTTAATATCTAAGCATGATTTCAATATATTCATGCAATATATTAATGACTCACGTATTCTTTTACTCTTTACATCTCTAACAATAAGTATAAAGTACATATTTTTTTAGAATTCATTCTTCAACAAGTTATATTAAATTGTATCGTATAAATTTTTCCTGTAACTTTTTATCTTATCTTTTGTTAAAATTATATATACTGACATCAGCTACTAACATACAGAAATAAATTTAGCAATAAATTTTATTTTTTAATGTAATATGTGTTGCATTATATACGTATACTGTATTAACGTGATTAAATTTTGCGAAATTTTTGTTAGATCAGCTACTCCGAATGATTTCTGGGCTGCTTATATATTACCAGATATTAATATAACGGAGATAATATATCCATGGAGAAATCAAAATCATTATCCTGTTCTAAATGTAACATGTAATTATAACAATGAAAGCCATTTTACCGTAAGGATGAAAAATACATCAGAGACATGGTGGATACCCTTGACATTTACTATGCAATCGGACATCAATTTTAATGATACTTTACCTGCCTTAGTTACTCTTAAAGATAGAGTATCTGTACCTATTGTTTCTAAAGATAACTGAATAATACTGAACTTGCAACAAATTGGTAAGTATTAAACAATTATTTTCTTGTATCTTCGCATTTATTTCGCATAATCAAAATGTAGTAAAACAATGAAAAAGAAAATTTAACTCCAATCAAGTATATCAATGTCAAAGTTATTAACTCTCGGTTGTCACACCTATTTTTTCGAACACGATATGCACACATTATTAAACTGATGTACGTGGCACTTTCTTCTATCTTGTTTTTCCGGAAAAGATTTAATGGTAAATAACAATAATTTATTTTTTAACAGGATATTATCGTGTCAACTACGATACTGAGAATTGGCGAAGAATTGCATGTTACCTCAATTCGGAAAACTATAACAGTATAATTCATGTACTTAATCGTGCTCAAATCATCGACGATGCGTTTTATTTTACCATATGACGAGACAGCTTGATGCCTCTATATTTTGGGAACTCACAAGATACCTATTGCGAGAGACGGAATATGTTGCATGGTATCCTATGATCAAAGTTCTTGAACGCATATCTCACATCTTCCATTTTCCAGATGAAAGTGAATTTGTCAAAGGTAAAAGATGTTGCTCAGAAAAGTTGTTACATCTAAACATTATATACTTTGTAATGAAATAACAATTATGACATAATTGATTCGATAAAATATCCCAGTAAGCAAAATGCAGCATGCGGCAGCAAAGATTAGAATCCCACACCAATACCACAGTCATCTATATTTTCTATAATTTCGGCTCTGCTCAGAATGTGTTTGCGCAGGTTTGGCTATCTGGGATAATACATATAGAATAGAGTTCTAGCTAGATATATATGGTAGCTAAAATAATTCTGTTACGTTTTTTCACAATTTTTTTCCAACAAAAATTTAAACGTGAAAGACCCTCATATCATCGGTATTATCACCATAAAAAATATCTTTTAAAAAAAGTGAAAAAAGCGCCAAGTGTTTATTGTTTATATTTTATTACAAAACTAAAACAAAGCTATAAAAATTTTTAAATATTACAATACCAAACTATGTTTATCTTAAAGTGTATCTAAACGCGTTATATACGTATAATTTTATGTATTACAAAATAAAATTACAATGTTTTAAAAACAGTATGTCGTTTTGGGCACAATTCCCCTATATAAGCTGCGGTCCACTTTACGCTACAAATGCTTTGAAGCGTTTTTCTTCTCCTTCTTTCTTCATTCAAAGAAAAGAGAAGATGAATGCTTCAAAGCATTTGTAGCGTCAAGTGGACCGCAGTTATAATAATAAAAAAAATTTAAAAATTTTCTAATTATGTTGCATCTATTTTTTTGAAAAAGTATTCTTAAGTGGATGTATATATTCGCACGCCCCATGACCTTTTCAGACATAATTAACAACCTAATTAAAAATATTTATAATTTTACAATATTTAGACTATCATACTCGGACAATTAAAACAGCTTTTTCAAACAATAAAATATAACGATTGAAATGACCGTTATTTAATGAAAAGTTTAAGACAAGAAGCTGTAAAATGGGCATGCGTTCTAAATGATTCTAGCTGCAAGATAATGGCCTTGAATAAACTGCAACGGCACCTAACAGATCCTGTGTAACTTAAACGTTCTTTTTTAACCATACATTTGTATTATTTACAATGCCCGATAAAGTCATTTAAAAATATTTAAAATGTGCATGTAAAATTCTAAACTAACTTTCATATCTTGTCTTTTCAGACGTCATAAACTCTTGCCGGGGTGGAAGAAATGGACATATTGTAGGGGGAGTCCGGGAGACTCGACCATAGAGGAGAGTTGAACCACTTCAAATATCTCGTTCAAATTTTGAACAAAGAGCTCAATCTGAGCACGTGACAACATGACGCTTGGTAGTGCGTTTCGACTGTGAGTGAGACAAACGTGTTATAACGTGCTCGGATTGAGCTCTTTGTTCAAAATTTGAACAAGATATTTGAAGTGGTTCAACTCTCTTCTATGGTCGAGTCTCCCGGACTCCCCCTAATGGTTTATCGATAGCAAATAAAGCTGTTGTAACAAGTTTGTGTCAAATGTATATGTATGAAACTCTATCCCAAAGAGAACAAAAAAGTTTAGAACTCCTGGCTTGTTCTAAACATTTTTACATAAATTCCATCATTATGAGATCAGAAGATTATAATGAATATGATATGTCCATCCTCAGTCCTATTACTCATGCCTGAGCGTGGTGACTTCTCTTCATATACATGTGTTGCGCACGTGGATTATACACATTGTATGTGGAACCTACAGTTTAACGCCGATTTCGAACGGCAATTTTTAGAGAAGTTTTCTTGGCAGACATACTCTCGGTGGTTTGCCATTGCCTTCCGAGAGGAGAACGAGCGAATAAAATTTTCTAGCTCTACCGGGAATCGAACCCGGGACCTTTGGCTCAATAGACCAGTGCGCTGTCTACTAGGCCACGCTCGTTAGAATACATATGATATGTATTCTAACAAAAATATTTTTGAAACTATAAGAGAAAATAGCATTGATAATATTAACTTTTTTCATTACAATGTTGCAAAACATGCGCACGAGATAACTTAGTACTCGACGAGCAGGGTTGCAAATAATTAAATCAATTTCTGATTTAATTTAAAAATAATTCATAACTAAATTTTGAATTATTAATTATTGTAAACTTTAAATCATAATTAAAATTTGATTTGTGAATTACACAGGCTTTAATTCACAAATCAATTTTTATTTGTAAATTACGCAGTAGGCTTGAATTCATAAATCAAGTTTGATTTGTGAATTACACTGGCTTTAAATCACAAATCAATTTTTATTTGTGAATTACGCAGGCTTGAATCCATAAATCAATTTTGATTTGTAAATTACGCAGGCTTGAATTCATAAATCAATTTTGATTTGTGAATTACGCAGGTTTGAATTCATAAATCAATTTTGATTTGTGAATTACGCAGGCTTGAATTCATAAATCAATTTTGATTTGTGAATTACACTGGCTTCAAATCACAAATCAATTTTTATTTGTGAATTACGCAGGCTTGAATTCATAAATCAATTTTGATTTGTAAATTACGCAAGCTTGAATTCATAAATCAATTTTGATTTGTGAATTACGCAGGTTTGAATTCATAAATCAATTTTGATTTGTGAATTACGCAGGTTTGAATTCATAAATCAATTTTGATTTGTAAATTACGCAGGCTTAAATTCATAAATCAATTTTGATTTGTGAATTACACTGGCTTCAAATCACAAATCAATTTTGATTTATGAATTATGTAGGCTTTAATTCACAAATCAATTTTTATTTGTAAATTACGTATTCTTTAATTCACAAATCAATTTTTATTTGTGAATTACGTAGGCTTGAATTCATAAATCAATTTTGATTTGTGAATTACGCAGGCTTGAATTCATAAATCAATTTTGATTTGTGAATTACACAGGCTTTAAATCACAAATCAATTTTGATTTGTGAATTACGCAGGCTCGAATTCATAAATCAATTTTGATTTGTAAATTACACAGGCTTTAATTCACAAATCAATTTTTATTTATCTGATATTACTAACATTAAGACGTGCAATAATATATCAAGATGAAGAAAGTAACAATTAATATGAAATCGAAAACTTATTATTCAATTAAAACTTTAGATATGTAACGTTATCGTGGAAACTCTTTATTGAATTTCGTTTGTATCGAAAAATTGAAGCCCCTTTTCCGCGATGCCGATTGGTTCTCTTGCTGCGCTTATTTCATTTGCAGCTGTCATTGTATATTTTGACAGTTGTGCGTGTATCAAAAAGTTAATAGTGCAATAGTAATAGCATAATGTTAAAGCTAAATAGCGCACGCAAAGCGCGCGTCTGTATTGTCTAGTCGTAATAAAAAAATCATGATTTTGAATTTAATATGATTTATTCTCGAAATAATTAAAAATTTTTCAAATGCATGGGCACTTCTATATATAAGACTCCGTTTTATAGTATCTTTTTTTTTTTTAGGGTTATATCCCTCGGGTGAGAGATTTTATAGTGCCTTCAGCCCCACCTTTGGGCTATATGACACTGTGTGTGTATATGTATGAATGTCCGTGTAACTGTGTGTTTATGTCCGAGGTGTATTGAACTCGGTAATGCCGTAGGTTCGTTAAGCCCAAGGAACTGCGCGGATCACTTCCCCCTGCGGCCTCGATCAGGCACGTATTCGTTTTATAGTATCTTCCTCCCAAAAGGCTATTATACATGCAACGTCTAGTGGAGATTTTGTTTTACTTTTTATGTACTTATACATTTCTTTTTATATATATAGTTCACATAGTTGCTATTCCAAATTCTTCCTTGCTTATAAGTTTTTAGATACATACATACATCTTTGTATTCTAAAATATTTTTTAATTTTTAATTGAAAGTAAGAAAGATACTGAATAGTAGGAAAGTGCATAAAAGCAAAATTATTTATTTTGTGAGAAATGATATTACATGCTTTGCATGTAAATTTATAGTAGATATTTTAAAAACAGTGTTATTCTGAAGAATCTTAAAAGTAACTTACGGCTGCACCCGTTGAAAGAACGAAGATGAATACGCCACCGGCAAGTAAGAAATGCGGTTACTGCGCTTGCGTAACTTTCTCTTTAAAACTTCTCTCGTGGATTATATTCCATGAGAAAGAAACATCTGTCGAATTTCTGTCGCCATTGAATCGATTACTTAATCGGCGACCGCATCTTGGTACAGTGTTAAATTGCAAGTGTTTCAATTTCACGAAGGTATTTCGTACCTTTTACGCAGTTACATTGAATTACGGAATTATCTCAAATTATAGAACGTTAATATTTTTGCTGGAAAAAAAGACGTAGGAAATATAGATATAAATATTTAATAGATCAACCAAATAGTGGGGATAAGCAAACCTTCATTTTTTTATTTCCATTATACGCACTCTAATGCTAGCAGAGAGATGATCAGTGTCGTGGATAAATATTTCAGTCTCAATCGAACTCTTTTGCTGATAGTTGGTTTATGGCCTTACCAAAAGTCGAAACTTGCTCGACTGCACTTATTTTGTTGCATTAGTATTATTGTAACGTTTATTATATTTCAGGTATGTCGATATTTTGATTGTGTGATTTTATTTAATATATAGGACATTTTTGATATTTTTTAAAATTAATTTGGAGATGTTTCTTTAATAAAAACATAGATTGAGTAACAAATAATTAAATATCTAAAATTCCTTTAAATTAAGCTACAAATGTACTAACGTGTAATCAAAACGTTCTTTTAATAATATTAATAATTCTAAATAGATTGTTAAATATATAAGGCACTATCAAATAATTATAAATTGTTGTTTTGCATTTTACAATATTAAACAAAGTAGAGAATGGTCAATTATCGGCAGATAGAAAACAGATAGAAAGCAGCGCGAATTGTTTCAACCGTTCGGCACCAATAAATCAAACATTTTTACATTGTATGGCAGAATATACATACATTACTTTGATAAGAGAGAAAGATATGTATGTTTCTAACTTCTTCAGAAAATTATTGATTACAGTTTACAACATTTATAACTACAAAATGTACTACAGACCACATCATAAAGATTTTCGCTTTGTCTTTTGGTACCATTGGCTTAGCAATAAAATACAACTCGTTTTGCGTTAACAGTAATACAGTGAGTTAATTATTTATTATATTTGTTTAAATAAATGTTTATAATTCTATAAATATTATAATTTTTTTATTTTAAATTTTTACTAATCGCTTCAGCATACGAGCTGTGGAAACGCTTGCCGCTTCCGCGATTTGTGTGCAGGAGCTGTAAAGAGATACAAAAATAACATAACTTATTAAACAAACAGATAAAAAATTTAATGGAGCAACTTCAGTATATTTATGATGATTTAATAGACAAAAACGAAATTACCATTATAAATAAATATGGAGATATCGCAAAACGTTATACGATTACATTTACAAGTAAGACAATATGTTTTATCTTTTATTCATTTTATATCCAAAATACATCCAAAAGTTTGAAGTTTTTATAATATAAGAAATATTTTAAATTCGGCAAAACGCCATTTTTTATTTAAATTTAAATATAGTAAAAGGTATATCTAATAATGAAAAGAACAAGAATCAATTTTTAAAATTCTTAAAATTAAATATTTTATTCTGTATTTTTTTCTTTCCAATATTATACGTTTCAATAATTATAATTATGTGATTAAAAGATAAAATTATTTATACATATTTTTATTATATATTCTTATTATAATAAAATGTATGCAATTGTATCAGATATCAAATGTCTTATAATACAATACAATATCTAACAATCGTGCATAAAAAGCATTTTATTTTTTTACTATACGGCTGTAAATATTAAATTTTTAAGTTACATATTTATTACTTATAACTCAAATAAAAAGCAAACTTTAATAATTGTTAAAAGCATTAAATAAAAGATAATAATGAAAAAGGGACAACCTGCATTTGAAAATATATTTGAATTATGGGTAAAAAATCATATGTCAAATACCGCGTATACAAGTATCTACCCTAATATAAATTTTAAAATTTTAAATTGTTAAAAAACCATAATTTATATGACTAAGTCTTTATAATGTTGTTTAGTTTGTCTCTTTTGCGGTGTATCTGTTATTACTGTCACTCAATTGTGGCCAGATTTTATCAACATTATTTTATCCGCAAACAAGTCTCGATCATATCGTCTACCAGTCTCAACTGAGTATTTTATCGATCAAGAAAAATATTACTACTTATTGCTACTCCACATAAATTTAGCTATGTTTATAGCATTTACCGCATTTGTAGCAACAGGAACAATGCTCATAGCATTTCTTCAACATGTCTGCGGAATGTTTAAAATTGCTAGGTAAAAGCAATAAATATTGAAATCATGAAAAAAATTAATATTAAGAAAAAATTTCGTTTATTATATCTGAAAATTTTAAAACCAAAGTTTACATGGAGAAATATAGATTAAACAATATACATACTTTATGTGTCTAATAAAATTTTAATATGCATAACATATATGTGGCGCACAATAAAATATCCATACAGTTATTGCAGCAATTTTGAAATCGGAACTTTTAATAATAATAATAATATAAGATTTGATAGAAAAAACAGATATTATTTTCGACTTTTCTCGATCCTATTAATAATAATTTTTAGTCTTCCCATCTTGTAATAAGACGAATAGTTCTGACTCGAGAACTTAATAATAACGTTAATACATATACGTATATAAGCTCATTTAAAAATTGTAACTATATTTAATCTTGGATTTATTGCGCGCCTAACATTGTTATGTAATAACGTTGTTAAATTCTCATACAATTATAGTTAAATTATTTACAGTTACCGTGTCAAGAATGCAATAGACATTTATATATCAGGTGTTAAACTAAAAAACAAGAGTTTTGTTTGCAAAGGCCTTATTTACGGTGTACATATTCATCGGAAAGCAATGATGTTGGTATTTGTATTCTATATCATCTGTATAATATATGCAGTATCAATTTACACACGCACATTTTTTTAAAGGTTTTCCGAATATCTAATGTCTAGATTTGAGATATCTGTCATGTTTTTAATAGCGTTCGGAGTAATTACTTTGAGCCTTAATACTTTTCGAGTAAGTTTTGTTTGGTTTGTTTTACATTTAATTAATTGTATAACATTCCTGTGTTGTTTTATATTAATAATCTCGATCGCTTATTTTCAGTAATATAGTTTTGACATATCTTAAGTTTGTAGAAAAAGTTTTTGAATTCAAATTTTTTTTGTTATGGGTAAATATATTGATGGTATATTCGGGTTAGTATAATAAATATTCGGTAGCTATTTTTTGAATTATCTGAATTTTAAATCCATGTCCGAGTTTCTTAATAATCTGAATTTTAAATATTAAATTATTTAAAATTTGGATCGTGAAAAAACATTTTATGAATCGGATTATGGTAGACATTTAACATTGATAATTTAGATTAATTATAAACACTGCAGCCTTGGCATAAATATTTTATTTAGATTTTTTATTATTATTTATTAAATTTTTTTAATATTATTACTTATTAAAGAAGTCAGTTGATACTAAATTGATCAAAGAATTTGTCGTTACAATGTAACACAATAGCAATGAAAAACACTGCGTATAACTATAGTTCAAACTCTTACAATTAATAGAAAGATTCGTTTATTTATAAAAATAGTTACAATTTAGACGTTAAGGGGATCCTGAAGTGATGGCCGAACTCCGACGAAAAAGCGCCCTCCTCTAAGCGGAATTAAAAATATAATCCATTATTTTGATGATTCTGTCCTTATCTAACGAGATCCTACGAGAATCTGTCCTTGTCAGATTGCATCGCTATGGACACTGCATGTGTGTACATGCATAAAATCAGCGATCAATGAAAATCTTTTTTATTAAGTTTTTAATCTTAGCTTTAATAATTTAACGTTGTTCTGTGATCTAGTCCGATTAGTGAGGTACTTTTGATTTGTACACGTAAGCTATATAATACGTATATTAAACGAAAGTTTTCCATGAATTGACAGCTCTAGGTACAAAAAGTTAGATACACCAAGTAGTATCAAATATAATTTTTTGAATTTTTTCAAGTTTTTAGTTTCTTTAATTTACCACACCACCCATCTTTTCTGTATGTATGTACTTTAAACGTGTTAAAGGGATTTCAAATCTGTACAGCCAATTCGAAAAAAATCATACACCTATAAATATCGGTCATTGCCGTTACTCCAGGATAAAAATTCTGTATCTACTAATTTTGTAATAGATTGTAAAGAATATAATTCAAATTGTGATTTAAAAATTGATTTTAGCACTAAAACTCGTACATTAGCTTTTTCAGATCTTATCATCTACATACGATATTGAGGAACTTCTAATAACTCTTGTGACAACAATTGCTTATTTTACATACATGTTCTTATCCAACTTTATCGGACAAGAAATTATAGACCATTATAATCTCATATTTGCCACTGCGTAAGAAATATAGTAGTTTATTACATTATACAGATATTGTTTTATATAAACTCTTATAGTATCGAAGGTGAAAGTTAATACAATACATACAGCAAATGTACATATGCCGTAAAAGTCTTTATATAAGTATTTTTCTTTCTCAAATTGTTAAATTTTTATATTATTATTATATATGTAGATACGAAGTTCAGTGGTACATAACTCCTGTATACATACAAAAATTGATACAATTTCTATTGATAAAAGGAAACAAGTCCTTTGGTCTGAATGTCGGGGGATTGTTTGTAGCGTCCTTACAGTGTTTTGCTACGGTATAACATAAAATAATTTATATGTTATAATATGTTGAATGTGTTATACTTTAAGATAATTATTGAGAAACAAAATTTATGTTTTTTATAGCTAGCAAACGCATCCTTGTCTTATTTTATTGTCATTTATTCTATGCAATAATAACGGAGAGAGGTACGTGTCGATTATAGTATAGATTATTATAAAGTTATAATGTAATTAACAAAAAATAATAAATTTCATGTTAGATTAAACTCAATAAACATATGTATTTACAAATTAACATATGCATCATAATTTCTAATTTGATTATATTACTGTAAAGAGAATAAATTATAAAATAAAACTGATTTTGTTGTCAATCATAAATGCCTGTTATTTATTTCTTGCGTTATAAATTTTAACTACAAAATAATTTATTTTTTTATCGACATTATTATTTCAAGAAATAATGATGTTACCTACTTTAATCAATACAATGTACTAAATATGTTTTTTATGTGTATGAGAGTAAGCGCAAAAAATATCGTAATGAAAAATCATTATTTTGGATGTCATATGATTTTATTCTCGAAATAATTAACAATTTTTCAAATGCATAGGCACTTCTATAAGACTTCCTTTTATAGTATTTTTCTCCCAAAAGACTATCATACATGCAACGCCTAATGGGGATTTTGTTTTACTTTTTAATTATTACTTATATTTTTTTTATATAGTTGCTATTACAAAATTCTTTCTTTCTTATAAGTATTTACATCTTTGTATTCTAAAATATCTTTTAATATTTAATCGATAGTAATAAAGATACTGGATAGTAGAAAAGTGTATAAAGTAAAATTATTTTTTTTGCGAGAAATGATATTACATGCTTTACAGGTAAATTTATAGTAGACATAATATTTTTAAAACATTATTATTCTGAAGAATGTTAAAGGTAACTTACGACTGCACCCGTTGAAAGAACGAAGATGAATACGCCATTGGCAAGTAAGAAACGGTTAACTGCGCTTGCGTAACTTTCTCTTCAAAACTTCTCTCGTGGATTATATTCCATGAGAAAGAAACATCTGTCGAATTTCTGTCGCCATTGAATCGATTACTTAATCGGCGACCGCATCTTGGTATAGTGTTAAATTGCAAGTGTTTCAATTTCACGAAGGTATTTCGTACCTTTTACGCAGTTACTATTGAATTACGGAATTATCTCAAATTATAGAACGTTAATATTTTTGCTGGAAGAAAAAACGTAGAAAATATAGATATAAATATTTAATAGATCAACCAAATAGTGAGGATAAGCAAAACCTTTATTTTCTTTTATTTCCAATTATACGCTACTCTTAATGCTAGCAGAGAGATGATCAGTGTCGTGGATAAATATTTCAGTCTCAACCGAACTCTTTTGCTGATAGTTGGTTTATGGCCTTACCAAAAGTCGAAACTTGCTCGACTACACTTATTTTGTTGCATTAGTATTATTGTAACGTTTATTATATTTCAGGTATGTCGATATTTTGATTGTATGATTTTATTTAATATATAGGATATTCTCGATATATTTTTTTGATTAATTTGGAGATGTTTCTTTAATAAAAACATAGATTGAGTAACAAATAATTGAATATCTAAAATTTCTTTAAATTAAGCTACAAATGTACTAACGTGTAATCAAATCTACGTTCTTTTAATAATATTAATAATTCTAAATAGATTGTTAAATATATGAGGCACTATCAAATAATTATAAATTGTTGTTTTGCATTTTACAATATTAAACAAAGTAGAGAATGGTCAATTATCGGCAGATAGAAAGCAGCGCGAATTGTTTCAAGCGTTCGGCTCCAATAAATCAAACATTTTCACATCGTATGATTAGGCAGAATATACATAGATTACTTTGATAAGGGATACAAATATGTATGTTTATAACTTCTTCAGAAATTTATTGATTACAGTTTACAACATTTGTAACTACGGACAAATGTACTACAGACGACATTATAAAGATTTTCGCTTTGTCTTCTGGTATCATTTGCATAGCAATAAAATACAACTCGTTTTGCGTTAACAGTAATACAGTGAGTTAATTATTTATTATATTTGTTTAAATAAACGTTTATAATTCTATAAATAATATAATTTTTCTATTTTAAATTTTTGCTAATTGCTTCAGCATACAGGCTGCGGAAACGGTTGCCGCTTCCGCGATTTGTGTGCAGGAGCTGTAAGAGATACAAAAATAACATAACTTATTAAACAAACAGATAAAAAATTTAATGGAGCAACTTCAGTATATTTATGATTTAATAGACAAAAACGAAATTACCATTATAGATAAATATGGAGATATCGCAAAACGTTATACGATTACATTTACAAGTAAGACAATATGTTTTATCTTTTATTCATTTTATATCCAAAATACATCCAAAAGTTTGAAGTTTTTATAATATAAGAAATATTTTAAATTTGGCAAAACGCCTTTTTTTATTTAAATTTAAATATAGTAAAAGGTATATCTAATAATGAAAAGAGCAAAAATCAATTTTTAAAATTCTTAAAATTAAATATTTTATTCTGTATTTTTTTCTTTCCAATATTATACGTTTCAATAATTATAATTATGTGATTAAGAGATAAAATTATTAACATATTCTTATTATATATTCTTATTATAATAAAATATTATATAATTATATATTCTTATTATAATAAAATGTATGTAATTGTATCAGATATCAAATGTCTTATAATACAATACAATATCTAACAATCGTGCATAAAAAGCATTTTATTTTTTTACTACGGCTGTAAATATTAAATTCTTAAGTTACATATTTATTACTTATAACTCAAATAAAAAGCAAACTTTAATAATTGTTAAAAGCATTAAATAAAAGATAATAATGAAAAAGGGACAACCTGCATTTGAAAATATATTTGAATTATGGGTAAAAAATAATATATCAAATACCGCGTATACAATATCTACCCTAATATAAATTTTAAAATTTTAGATTGTTAAAAAACCATAATTTATATGACTAAGTCTTTATAATGTTGTTTAGTATGTCTCTTTTGCGGTGTATCTGTTATTACTGTCACTCAATTGTGGCCAGATTTTAACAACATTATTTTATCCGCAAACAAGTCTCGATCATATCGTCTACCAGTCTCAACTGAGTATTTTATCGATCAAGAAAAATATTACTACTTATTGCTACTCCACATAAATTTAGCTATGTTTATAGCATTTACCGCATTAGTAGCAACAGGAACAATGCTCATAGCATTTCTTCAACATGCCTGCGGAATGTTTAAAGTTGCTAGGTAAAAAAGCAATAAATATTAAAATCATAAAAAAAATTAATATTAAGAAAAAATTTCGTTTATTATATCTGAAAATTTTAAAACCAAAAGTTTACATGGAGGAATATAGATTAAACAATATACATATTATATGTGTCTAATAAAATTTTAATATGCATAACATATAGGTATGTACAGTGGCGCACAATAAAATATTCATACAGTTATTGCAGCAATTTTGAAATCGGAACTTTTAATAATAATAATAATATAAAATTTGATAGAAAAAACAGATATTATTTTCGACTTTTCTCGATCCTATTAATAATAATTTTTAGTCTTCCCATCTTGTAATAAGACGAATGGTTCTGACTCGAGAACTTAATAATAACGTTAATACATATACGTATATAAGCTCATTTAAAAATTGTAACTATTTAATCTTGGATTTATTGCGCGCCTAACATTGTTATATAATAACGTTGTTAAATTTTCATACAATTATAGTAGTTAAATTATTTACAGTTACCGTGTCAAGAATGCAATAAACATTTATAAATCAAGTATTAAACTAAAAAACAAGTGTTTTAGTTTGCAAAGGCCTCATTTACGGTGTACATATTCATCGGAAAGCAATGATGTTGGTATTTTTATTTTATAATATTTGTATAATATACCTATACAGTATCAATTCACACACACACATTTTTTTTAAGGTTTTCCGAATATCTAATATCTAGATTTGAGATATCTTTCATGTTTTTAATAGCGTTCGGAGTAATTACTTTGAGCCTCAATATTTTTCGAGTAAGTTTTGTTTGGTTTGTAAATGCGCATTTAATGAATTGTCTAACATTCCTGTGTTGTTCTACATTAATAATCTCGATCTTATTTTCAGTAATATAGTTTTGACATCTTAAGTTTGTAGAAATAGCTTTTTAATTCCAATTTTTTTGTTGTGAGTAAATATATTGATGGTATATTTGGATTAATATAATAAATATTTGGTGGCTATCTTTTGAATTATCTGAATTTTAAATCCATGTCCGGGTTTTTTTAATAATCCGAATTTTAAATGTTAATTGTATTTAAAATTTGGATCATGTAAAAACATCTTATGAATCGGATTATAGTAGCTGACATTTAACGTTGCTAATTTAGATTAATTGTAAACACTGCAGCCTTGGCATAAATATTTTATTTCGATTGTTTATTATTATTTATGAATTTTTTAATATTATTATTTATTAAAGAAAACAGTTGATACTAAATTAATCAAAAAATTTGTCGTTACAATGTAACGCAATAGCAATGAAATACACTGTATAACTATAGTTTCAACTTACAATTAATAGAAAGATTCGTTTATTTATAAAAATAGTTACAATTTAGACGTTAAGGGGATCCTGAAGTGATGGCCGAACTCCGACGGGAAAGCGCCCTCCTCTAAGCGGAATTAAAAATATCCATTAATTTGATGATTCTGTCCTTATCTAACGAGAATCTGTTTTTGTCAGATTGCATCGCCATGGACACTGCGTGTGTGTACATGAATAAAATCTGCGATCAATGAAAATCTTTTTTATTAGGCTTTTAATCTTAGCTTTAATGATTTAACGTTGTTCTGTGATCTAGTCCGATTAGTGAGGTACTTTTGATTTGTACACGTAAGCTATATAATTCGTATATTAAACGAAAGTTTTCCATGTATTGACAGCTTTAGGTACAAAAGATTAGATACACCAAGTAGTATCAAATATAATTTTTTGAATTTTTTTAAGTTTTTAGTCTTTAATTTACCACACCACCATCATTTCTGTATGTACTTTAAACGTGTTAAAATGATTTCAAATCTGTACAGTCAATTCGAAGAAAATCATACACTTATAAATATCGGTCATTGCCGTCACTCCAGGATAAAATTTCAATATATACTAATTTTGTAACAGATTGTAAAGAATATAATCAAATTATGATTTAAAAATTGATTTTAGCACTAAAACTCGTACATTAGCTTTTTCAGATCTTATCATCTACATACGGTACTGAGGAACTTCTAATAACTCTTGTGACAACAATTGCTTATTTTACATACATGTACTTAGCCAACTTTATCGGACAAGAAATTACAGATCACTATGATCTCATATTTGCCACTGCGTAAGAAATATCGTAGTTTATTACATTATACAGATATTGTTTTATATAAATTCTTATAATACATCGAAGGTAAAAGTTAATACAATACATACAGCAGATGTACATATGCCGTAAAAGTCTTTATATAAGTATTTTTCTTTCTCAAATTGTTAAATTTTTATATTATTATTATATATGTAGATACGAAGTTCAGTGGTACATAACTCCTCTATACATACAAAACTTCATACTATTTCTATTACTAAGAGGCAACAAGTCTTTTGGTCTGAATGTCGGGGGATTGTTTATATCGTCCTTACAGTGTTTTGCTACGGTATAACATACAATATTTTATACGTTATAATATTTTGAATGTGTTATACTTTAAGATAATTATTAAGAAACAAAATTAATGTTTTTTGTAGCTAGCAAACGCATCCTTGTCTTATT